>BLKR01005266.1:0-84715 GCA_011170035.1 Teleogryllus occipitalis
CCCAGCGCCTAAACCGTTCAGGTGGTTTTCCACAAATTTGATTTTCTGTCATCGATGAAACTGAATTAGCGACCATGCGTTTTTGAGACATATTTAAGTATTTGGGGTACTTTGCATGAACTCTCAACAACATTTTCAACTTCTCAAAAACCGCTATTTTTTCTTTACCCCCCCTTAATTTGTGAAGCAAGGACGGTAAAAACGGTTGCTGGTATACGTTTCGGCCAACTTTGTAATTTGGTAATTTGCAAAGAATTAACATGACTAAAGTAAAATATTGATGACAGAGATTTTAAAAATAAAATGTGTTCTTAGAACTTATATATTTTAATACTATCTTGATAGTGAATATAATTTATAAAAGAATTTCCTCGGATAGAGAAAAAGACGCTTAAAATGGCACAGGTCTCATTTCATTGAAGTCTCGAAGTTTCGATTTCTTCAAATGTCAAACGTAATAACGTATGTGCTGTTGTAGCAGCATTAGTTAAAAAAATATAAAAGTTACGAGAATCTGATTTGTATTTCAATGCGTTTCAATCATTGCAAGACACGTTTATTGTAATACTACATCTAAACTGCAAACTAATAAATATAATTCGAAGACTAGTATACATAACCTATTGCACGACCACAAGAATCCAATTACTCGTATATGTACTGCGATAATTTCAAGCAAGAAATTAAAATTTATTCCATTATAGAGTTATAAACGAAATTTCGAATATCATATATTTTACAATTATAGCTACACTTTCACCAATAGTTTAAAGTTGACACTAATCTAAATTACTGTATGTAGTAAAAAGTATTGGAGCTCTTTAATTGCGTTATTTCTCTCACTAATTCAAATGTTTTTCGTTACGCAGTCTCTTGAAACAACTTTTTCCCCTATTTTCACTGCTTCGAACAGTACGCGATCTAAAATTATCTGCAACGAGTCAATACCTAATACGAAGTTTCTTCTATTGTTTCTAGAAACAAACTTCAGAAAATGGAATCATAAGAAATAATTTAATCTCTTATATATGCATTCCTCAGAAACAAAATAAAAATGATGTATTATTTTGTAAGAAGTGCGAGCAAATAACGCACGTAAACTGGAATGAGGTGGTGCACAAAAAGTTAATTCACGAGGACGCGTGGACGTTAAACTGTGCACAGGCGATAACGCAGGATATTCGTTCTCTCGTAGGAAGACAGAATCTCTGAGAATCGTTGCTGCTTATCGCTTTAGCGCCGAGTTGCTTTTGTAAGGAATTCAGCAATGTTTATAATATCTTCATAAAAGAACTTCTGTGCCAACAAAAAAGTGTGGGATACTTAGATTGTTTTATTTACTCTTAAGTCTAAATGACAGTCATAGTAAGGAAATTAACTTATATTTACATATTAAAGCACGCCTGGCTCGTGCCTCTCGCAATATGAATGCTCGTCTGTGTGTGCGGTGGGGGGGGGGAGGGGGCGTCTCGGGTCAGGCACAGACAGCCGCCGGGCAGGGTCGGACAGGGCAGGGTGGGGCGTAGCCAACGGCCGCCAGCCGAGCAGGTCGCGCCCGGTCCGTCTAATCGCAATTTAATTACCTGCACAATGAGTGGCGGGGAAGGGTTGTGGGAGGGGCGGAAGTGGCGGTGGCGGCGGCGGGGAAGGGGGCGTGGCGCGTCGACGGGCGGGCGAGGGGCAGAAAGACCGCCGGCCGCGGCCAAACAAAAGCACCGCGTCCAACACAGATCTCCAGCGCAGGAAGCGGCGCCACATCCGCCCCGCCTCTCTCCTCTTCTCTCCCTCCCCCTCCACCGCACCCCGCTCGTGCCCCGCTTCGCCCGGACGCATCCCGGTACACGCGTGCCACACCCTGCCCCGCCCCACCCCCGCTCCGCCCCACCCCGCCTGCCCGTCCACACAGAACGGAAACCGATAATGTGTAGCAGCACACGACATTCGTCAGCGGCCAAACCTCAACTCATTAAGCGGGATACGTTGAAAATATATTTTAATTATGCCCTCATAGATATGAATTATACAAATAATGATGCGTTGTGCGGCGATTGTGCTGCGAATTGTCCTCCATTGACGCTGAGCGCTGCATTGGGAATTGACACGTGGCACATGCGCGGGTGATGCGCATCGGTCGTGTGTGCCCTATCGCGCTGAAGATAATACATTAATCATTCTTTGAATACAAACACAACTAATAAAAATGGCTGACAGAGCAATCTAATATAATAATCAATGTTATCACAGAATGAATTAGTCGCGCTCAGCAGCAATGAAAGCGATATCATTATGCACATTTTGTTGGGTCACTGGATATTCCTACTTTAAATGCAGACTCGTGTTCTGACGATATATTGAAAAGTGATGTTACCAATTAATACGTGAAAGCGGTGGAAAATAGGACGTTCGATGGCTGCGACCTGATGGTTGGCGAATGGCAGGTCCCCTCGCACGAGACTCCCGGATCATTCATAGCCTCGTCCCGTTGCAGCACCACCCATCCAAGAACTGCCATCCAAGAACTGCCAGAACCTTAATCCCCCATCCAAGAACTGCTATTTTTACACAAAAAAAATCCGTTTCGTGGGTCACTTAAACCGAAAAATTGGATACTTCGTGAGTCTGTGCGCAGCAAATTCCGACTTGTACTTCTTACACGTGTTTACAAATGCACATTTTGTGGGTCCATGGTACCGAAAGATTCGTTGACGGCAAAACGTCTGTGCGTCTATTGTACGTCTGTGGTCAACGCTGGCGCCTAAACACTTCGAATGTTTTACTTTAAAATTGATAATACTCGGTCTATCTTGCCGAATTCGCTGCCCTGCGAGTTTGAAACGGATATTTCGAAGATTAGGGGTATCCAAAATTTTCTAAACAACGGCACGAAAATTCTAATTTTCATTATTCTTATTCGGTCCTATTTTCGGTAAGATTCTTTCTATCTTGAAAAAAATGCCGAACTACAATTTCGGGGATGAGATTTCAACTTTTTCGCTTTACTATGCAATTAGTAAATGGAAAGTATTCTAATGCTGTGGTGAAAATCGGCAATTTTTTGACAGAAAAACCTCTTTGTCGCCCCGTGATAGTATAAAACTGGATAAATTTTGTTCTTATATGTAGTAAATTACTTCCTCTAAAGCATTGTGTTGCCAGAATCTAGGTTTTGTAAGTCTTTGATGCCGAAAAATCGATTGACGGCCAAACGTTTGTGTCTGTCTCTCCCTCCGTCGGTTCGCCTGCCTAACAGACCGTGGTCAATGCTAACACCTAAACCGTTCAGACGATATTCTCCAAATTTGACATTCCTGGACTCATGTAAATGAAATTCAGTCACTACGAGTTTGAAACCGATTATATTATTTTTTGGGGTACTTTACATGCAGGGTTAGATGTTAATATTTTTCTTAAATGGCATCAAATGTTCTTAGTAAACTTTGCCCTTTGCTAGCGTTAATAAAGTTTAGAACAATGGCGCATATTTAATTTTCGTTGAAATCTCTGAATTCTCGAAAATTGCAAAAGTTACAAGTAACGCAAGAAAATATGTTCTTCAAAATAAGATCTTTTAATATGGACATGAATAATTATTTGCAAATATAAGTAGTTTTCGCGTAATTTCGATTTGAATAATGAGAAAGTTTTGTTTTTTGCATCTGTCTTACAAATTTAATATTAAAGCTAGGGATGTCTTTCCTAGTGCAATCTATTTCGCAATATTAGTGTGTGTAAATAATTTGACTTAAAGTTTTTTTTGATATATGGGTTATTTTCTCTATTTTCAGGAAAATGTTTTCAAATGTCAGTGATATCCAAGCGCCGTTTGATTGCCGTTAATTCTAAGGGACATTTTTGTTCTTAACATGTTTGTCTTGAGTAGATAGAAGCACGCTTACAAATACTGTAGAAGTCGGATTATCATTAAAATCTGTGAACTTTCGAAAATTGCACATTCGAATCTCTCGTTCTTTTCTGAAAAGAATATCTCACGAGATGCTGCAGAGTTAATTGGATGCAATTTTCAATATTATAATACGAATATTATGTATCTGTTAATACAGGAGAACATATATACTGGTGTAGCTTTTTTGAAAATAGGCCTATTAGAAATTTTGGACTAATAGTGACCACGGCTGATTCCATATTAGCTGTAATACGATAATGGCATCGACGCGTCGCGACACGGCGGTTAGAGAGGTGCTTTCATGAATGTTTCAGCGACAATGATTCTCGAATGTAGGTCTGAATTGATGAATTTGAGTTGATATCTTAGCTGTAAAAGAATTAGTTTAGTGCAAATATTTCTAGAGTATTCCTGATATAATTAAAGGACAAAAGGCGATACATTTGTAACTTAATTTTAATGAATTCAGAAGTTCATGTTTCCAGCAGATACGTAATCCTCGTAGAGTTGAGACCTCATTTTCACGTAATGGAGGCAAGCTGGTGGAAATGATTCTTGTGGGTCCTGCAAATACTGTTAAAATTTTGGCTGAATCCTATCTGTTCGTTTTCGAGCTGGGGTTGAAACGGCAACTATTTCTGGCTGCCTATTTCGTTCCAGGTGCGCTCCACATGCGCTACGTTTGGGTAGTTTGGGTGCGCGGACTGACGGATGCTGCGCCGTAAAACTATTTTTCGGTATAAAGTAGTCTGGCTGTATGTGTAAGAGAAATTAATTTGCTACACAGAGGAGAACAACTTATCCAATAGTTCGATATAAGGGTCTCAAGAAAAGAGTTCTGGCAAAAAATCGCCGTTTTTGCCGCAGTATTATACTTTCTCTATGCTACGTAAATAGGTTAGCGCTGGTGTTAGCTGATGGTTTGTAAATAATGTAGCAAAATGTTCAAGACGAGAAAGCAGTATAGAAGTAATAAGCTAGCAACGGGAGTATAATATTTCATATAATAACTATCACATCTGGAATTTATTCTGAAACGCGTTGATGGGGAATTTGTAGTAGAGGATTTTAAGTATGTAGTGTAGTTGTACGAACGTCGACCGCTGTGACAAACATTCAAACAAACGAATTTGGAGCTCAGCAGAGTGGCTGTGGTTATTGTGGCGTATCTGCATCAGAGACTAACTCAGGCCAGAAGTTCAAAATGAAGCAATTTCACATGAATTTTTTTGTATTTGAAATTGCATGATGAAAAATTTGATTTGTGAGAGGAGTTGATTCTACGGTATAATAATAATAATAATAATAATAATAATAATATAATAATATATTAATAATAATAATATAATAATAATATATTAATAATAATAATAATAATAATAATAATAATAATAATAATAATAATAATAATAATAATAATAATAACTGTATTTCTGGCAAGGCTCAGGCCGTAAGGCCTGCTCTTCCGCCTAACCACTTACATATTTCCATTTACGTTATTACAATTGAGGCGTTCGGACGAAAAATAGTGATAACTGACATTTCACGTTACTTACGAAATTGCATCGATCGTATTAGCTAATGGAAGTGCGTTACACAAAACTATTTAAACATAAATTGTGAATGTATTTTCATTGTTAATTTTCTGGATTCTAAAGCAATCATGATATAAAGAGACCCCATGTTTCGTATTTATAAGAGAGGCGTGGTAAGTCAATAATTTTACTTTCGCAAAATGTCAGAAATTCCCGTATACCCGAATGCCTCAATTGTGAACAAATTTAAAGAAAAAGGAGGGCATATTTTACATTTATATCCGGGATGCAAAAGTAGGGAGGAAAAAATGAGTGTAATGTTTGTTGATTTGTTTGTACTCTAGTAGGGTAACGCTCACCAATTCTTCATTTTTGCCCAGACGTATGCCTGAATGCAGACAGCGTGTTTGCTTTCGCGGATTTGTTTTGTATTCTATGAGTGCAGGATCTTTTCATGGAAGCTCTGAGTGGTTTTGCAGTGTGAGACTGCTAGAATGTGGTGAATTCTGGGCGAGAGAAACATTCTTCTCTGATGAGTGTCAGAATTGGAGGCCCATGGATGATTTTCATTATTGTATTTAATATTGAAGGTGAAACATTGTGTTTAATAAACTTTAAAAAGCGTGGAGGGCACGTAGACTCCCGGCGGTAAAAATAGAGAAAAGGAATTGAAAACCGACTTTTTTGCTTTAATCCAAGTATAATTCGTATGATGATTTCATTAAACGTTTTTCTGATGCAGAGCAAAAAGTCTTTGAAGTATGTTGTTGTTCTTCCTCTTTCACTGAGTTCACGGGTGCGGAAAAAAATGTTTTCAAAACCTATGAAGCGCATTCATCTAATTACGTAAATTATATGCATTCACTCATTTATTTGCAATATGTGTAAGTTTCAATTCTGCATGTTTTTTCCTTATATTGCACATTGGACAAGCGGTGAGAGAGCGCCTTGTCTAGCCTGGAGGAGAAGGTTGATTAACTTATTTCCTTTTTCCGGACCCCTGAACCGTTACTTCCGGAGCGTAGTGCATCTATATCCCTGAATGTGGCGATGTTCCTGCTTCGCTGCAACGTGAGATCCGGCGCCGACCTACACGTCGGCTCGAGATCTCCCCTGATGCGTCCGCCAGAGGGGCAGGACCGGTCTCCCGATACGCGTGTGGGTGCAGTGCACGCAGTGTGTGTGCCTGTGTAGAGCCGCCCGGTCGGGCCGCCGTTTGGGGGAGGCGGAGGAAATGGACGCAGCCCCGCTCCCGCTCCCGGCCCTGCCCCGCCCACGCGCGCCCGCTGCCTTCGCCCGACGACCGAGATAAGAAGTTAATTTAAATTGTCCAGTGTTAGACATGGGCGGAACGTTATCGTCGAATTCAGTTTCCTCTGCGCAAACAGGCTCCGGGCGGCGACCGGGCGTGGCGCGGAGGGACGGGGCGGGGGCGGCGCGGGTAGGGGCGGCGAGACGTAGACCGCGCGTCAACGTGCCTCGTACGCGCGCCAACTTCGCCTAACCAGCTAAGTTGGGCGGCGCCACCGGCAGGGCGGCGGGGCCCGGCGCGGCGCTGCAGGTGGCCAAGTTGGCTCTCGGAGCGTCATTAGCATGCTCCAGTCAATTGTCCGGGCATCCCGTCGCCCGCCGCTCCTCAGCCATTCCTCCACCGCTCCCGCGCTGCTTGGCCTCCGCCTCCGAGCCCATTCACGCGCCTGTGTGCCCGCTCCTTGGCTGCGTTCTCTCCGCGCACCTCATCTATCCCCTGGGCTTCCCGAGCTGCCGCTCAGCAGCACGCAGATCAACCACGATCAAAGACTCCGCAGGAATAGAGTATCGGGATGCCGAGCGGATATTTTTGGACATTCGCAAATGAATTAAATTGAACAACAGTCTGAGCATATATTGATATATTAGAAAGGATTCTATGGTTCAAAAGCCGCATGGGCTTGGATTAGTGTTCCTCTGAAAAGGCTACGAGTTTGTGATCCAGGTCCTGCTCGCACCGCCGGATGCTGGATGAGAACTGAAAGCTGAGAGCCGTCGACGGTCGGACGGGAGCCGCGTGGGGGCGGGTTCAGTTGAGTGTTGCCAGACGCATTACAATCCCAACGGTCGGTAGGCGAAGTGTTGAGTGACGTGTCGCGACTTCTTTCGATCAGAGCGGTGTATTCTTTGGGGGCAGTTTTCCGCGCCAGGCGTGTTTCGGAGGCTGATGTTGAGCGTGAGGTGAGTGTTCTGTGGTGGCACCAAAACGCTTGCTCCGCCGCCCCCGCCGCCCCCGCCGCCCCCGCCGCCCCCGCCGCCCCCGCCGCCCCCGCCGCCCCCGCCGCCCCCGCCGCCCCCGCCGCCCCCGCCCCGCCCAGCGTCGGGGCGAACGAAGCAAACCGGCCGGCCCTGGGCTGAGGCCGAGTGTCGCCAGGACGGGGGCAACTGCTCATCTTCCGATGCCGCGTAGCGACGGCCTCTGCCACCGCCCTAACTCAATTTCCTGACGCCGCCACCGCCCCGAGCGCGTTCCGGACCCTTCCTCGTGGCAAAATCTGCTCCCGCCCCGCCCACGCGGTGTGGCAGACGGCAGCCACCACCCGTCCGCGCGGCCATCTGCTCCTTCCCGCGCCGCCGCGCGCCACCCTCGCCGTCTCGCGGAGCGAAGGTCTTCCGCCAGGCCTCCCCACCCCCTGCTGCTAACTTTCCACCTCCGCGTGTGAGCTCTCAGGCAAATCACACTATTTCCGCATCGTTCTTCTTTATCAGTACGATGTGACGATGGTATCTCTCGCTTTCGTTGCATTCTGTAGGTAAGAAATTGTGAAATTATGAAAACATTCTTTCTTTCCTGAGTTAAAAGGTGATGTGTGGCCCATGATACTAGCATTAACACAGAATAAATAATCACACCCGGACAACACTGCCAAACCGTAAAATTCTGCTACGATTTCAATATTCACATCTTTCGAGTTCCCTAGTTTGATCCGTTTGGCCCTGTGGGAAGAAGAGAAAATACGGCAACGTACGGGCATGTAAGAAAAAGCAGGCGAAGTAGAGCCGCGTGGAAACTTGCGGCACCTCGCCTGCCCGCCACGCCTCCCGCATCCCCGTCACGCCCTCACCATACCCTCACCAGGCTCTCGCCACGTTCCCGCCACCCCCGCCACGCTCCCGGCACGCTCCCCGGCATGCTCCCTGCCACGCTCCCTGGCACGCTCCCCGCCACGCTCCCCGCCACGCTCCCCGCCACGCTCCCCGCCACGCTCCACGACACACTCCCCGCCACGCTCCACGCCACGCTCCCCGCCACGCTGCCCGCCACGCTTCCCGCCACGCTTCCCGCCACGCTTCCCGCCACGCTTCCCGCCACGCTTCCCGCCACGCTTCCCGCCACGCTTCCCGCCACGCTTCCCGCCACGCTTCCCGCCACGCACCGCCACGCCCAACCACGGCCTCCTCCACGCCCCCTGCCACGCCTTCCCCAGTCCCCCACCATGCCGCCGCGGCTCCCGCGCATTATTCAGGAGCATGCAAAAGATTGTGCCCCACAAGTTTTCGAAGATACCATTAATTATGCATGAAATCACGCTTACCTCCAAACGGTGTCAAATAGAGACCAAGTTTATCTTGTATCAAGCACCGCGACGATGATTAATGGTACATTTGGAAATTGCTATTAGGGCGTTTGTTTGAGGTTGCGCGGTGGCGCCGCGAGGTCTCAGGGCTTGTTGGGGGGGGGCGAATGCGGCGCTGCGCTGTTAAAGAATATAGAAGAATGAAGAATATATTGATTTACTATACTGATCATGATGAGTCACCATGTGCAGTCCTACACCTGTTTCCAACTACGTTTGTCTCTTCTTTGACATAGGCTTATACAAAGGACGCACCAACTCATAGAGACAAAGTGCTATTTTTGTTCTATTTCTGTAGGTTGTTTATATATTTTGTACGATAAGTCTCATATCTGAAAAGATTAATTTATTGATGGTAAATTTAAATGCACGTATATTTATAAGGAAACAAAAAAATGTCCGTCAATAAAAATTTACTTATGTGAAACCACAGTGTGAGTAATTAAGACAATTACTAATATATATTTGCACAAGCTGTACTTTGAATAATTAACAGATTTTTCTCTCTCCTTCCATGTACGATGCTGTTCCACGAACAATTGCCGCGCGCTGTCGGAGGCAATTAAGTGCCGGGAATTGAGAAACAAGTGCTGTTTAGGTATCTAGAATTTATTGCTTTAAGATTTCGCACTCGCATAGTTATCATCTTAGCTGAAAAACTTATAAAATATAAATTGTTTACAAAATCTTATTTACGTTAGGGAAAGCGAACTTCATCATATACACGTTACGGCGTCTTGGCATTCTCTGCTCGGCCTCTGGATCATACTACCTCAGCGTCTTGGCATTTTCAAAATGGGTGATTTCTCGAAATTTTGCGAATTCTCAGAGGTGAGACCGGGAGCGATGTCTCGGTGCATCAACTAATGTCACTGTAGTACCTCTGACCGGAGGTCCTAGGTTCGAATCCCGACGGCGGCAGGATTTTTGACACTAGCTTTTCAACTAGGTCGAATTCAGTCGCATTCTGGTGGAGAATTCTAGCGCTCTGCTGCTCTGATCGGTGGTTTTCCGTGTTTTTTCCGATCAACACCAGGCGAATGCCGGAGCAGTACCCTAACAAACGGGCCTCGGACCGCGCTCGATCTTTCTTTTCTCGTCCTTGCCCTATCCTCACTCCTTACACGCACACACACACACACACACACACACACACACACACACACACACACACACACTAACATGCAGTACACTAGCACACATGCTGGGAGACCTGTCGGGGACTTAGAACTTGTCCCCGCTAAGGCGGTGTCCCCACTGGTGGGAGATACTTGGTTGGTGAAAATCCCGCAAGGTGACGGAAGGTCTGCGCCGGACCTCGCCATGCCGTGGGGGAAGATCACCTCCACCTCCCGATGAAAAAACATGCACTTCACTTACGGGACTAATGACCTCAGTAGTTGACGCGACCGGAATCACTAACAATCTATCAATCAATCAATCAGAGATGGGACCTGTTTTCGAGGACAGGGTGACGGACAAATGGGGAGTGGGCGGTGGAGGAGGGAGGGGCTGAGCTGGGCGAAGGCGGCCTCAGGGCGGAGTTAGTGGTGCACATACTGGGACGATCTTAGCAGTGGGGACGAGAGTTCAGCGATTTGTTAGTCAAGAAAAATGATCTTGTTCTCCAGGTTGCATTTATGTGAATGATATCTAACAAATGATGCCCGGCCCAGTTACTTGCCTCCTCACTGTCAATTATTATATCTATTGCAATATAATATTAAGATTTTCCTCTCCCCTTGCTCTAACAGACGTTTTTATCAGTTACATAAAATATTCGCATAGCGACATAATAACAAGCAGAGTCCGTTAACGGTGGCTGACTACGGATCACCGCTAGCTTACGAATGAAAGTAAGTGCAATACGTCAATTTTGTGAGACTTGCTCATATGTCTGCGAGAGTGCAAAAACCTTTTTTGGGCGCTACTACGACGACCTCCTGTGTTGTTTTGGCCATTGTTCACTGCGTCAAAGATACCCAATTCCATCCAACGTCTGGTTCTAGATAGTCCTATGACAGATCAAGTTCATTCTGAGAAATTAGATCATAGAGATTTCAATCCGACGTCACTCGCCGAAGAACAAATTGCTTTGTTCTGCGAGTTTTATATTTGAACATGTAAGCCTCGATACAACGATAGTTAGAAGGATAATCCTATTTCTATGGAAATGTGGCATAGGACTATCTGTCAAACCAATCCCCTCAATTGTAGTCTTCAGAACGATTTTCTTGCTTACAGCACATTGAGATCTAGTAGAGATAATTTTATGTAAGAATTTAAATGCTATAGACATTGCTTTATCGATCTGTGTGAAGGCAAACTATGAATAGGAATATAGTGAAGCTCCAGCAACGTGGGATGTCAGGTTCTGGTCATATTTCAAAGCTTGAAATGATACGCGACGTCCATGCCTGCCTTTCTTCACTTAGACACTAATTAGAATTCAGCTGCCGAGTAGTTTCCTGCTTCGTGAGGTTTTGAGTTTCCAGCGACATTTGGTCTCTTTTTGTATTTTCTGGTATACGTACGTATATTTCGAGTAATATACTTAGTAAAGAGAAAGTTATGTAATGTTGCGGAAAATCGGTTTCCAGATTTCAACGGAAATACATTTTGGGGGTCTCTGACAGCGAAAAAGTGATTTTTAAACGTCCATCCGTCTGTCTGCCCGCCTGTCGTATCATTCTGTACATAGCATGTACTGTGCATGTACTGTACATAGCATGTGCATGTTCTGTACTCATAGCATGTCGCGTACATCCTTGCTAGAAAGAACCTAATAGTTACTGCGTTAAATAATGCGACTCTCATCTCTAGTTCGCTTCACTGTTTCCTGACAAAGCAGTATTTCTTTTCTTCCTTAATTATTGCACAAATAGTCAGTGATATGATGCCGAGTAATACAGTGGTAGAAAGCTATGGTGGGCGCAGTTGCACAAACCTCAGATAATAGAAAAAAGTTATATCTTACGTACATAAATTTTCCATTTATTGACATTGAACATTCAAGAAATTTCAGCAATATCAATGTATACGAAAATACTTTGAAATCAAAGAGCGCCAATCAAGAGTTATCTTCGCCGTTTCGTACTGTCCCAGGCAATACATCATTCACGCTCTTAAGCTCTTTTACCGCGTTTACTCTTTGCCCACGCGTTAGCTTTAACATAGGGCCCTCTGGTTGTTTTCGCTCTGCAGCGAGGTACTGTATATAACCTCCGGCAACGAGCCACCCGCTTACACCGCGCACGCGACGAGTAAGGGAAGTACCAATTTTCTGGCTTCATCTGGAACTAGCTGCCTCTTCATTTTATGAATTTTAAAATTGACAAGTCAATTCTTTTCGGTTTTGCATTCATTACTTATGATATTTCGCGAAATGTTTTTCATTCGATTCTAGGTTTCTTTATTCAAAATGTGCATTTGAAGAGTGCAGTTTGTTTTCATGCAGTTCATCTTGTTTCGAATTCAGTTCGTTTTGGAAGATTCGTTGCGAGTTTTGAATACCATGAGTGTGTGGAAGATCTCTCATTGTATAAGTATTGTTATTTTGTTGTTGCTGTTGCTGCCGAGAAAGGAAATAAGATTCTCTAACTATTTTCTAAATGAGTTTTCAATATTTATTTTCCTGCCATTATACAACAATGTATACAGTGCTAAATGTTACAAGAATTCCTTTCCCTATTGAAGAAAATCTAGAGATTCGGCAACCCTGCTATGTCTTCAAATTCTTATTCAATTGTAAAATCAGTGAAAAGAATTCTATCGAAAATTCAAAAACGATTTTTACAATAAATGCGGTTGAATGTGATTCGAAGACCGCTCTGTGTTGCTTTCTTTCTATATTGTTCGAAGGTGGACATATGTAGACAAAGGCAGGGTTTAAAGGTTTAAACTATTTAATAGAAATATTGAAAAAAATGAAGCTTCTAGAACTCGCGTAAAAAAAGTTTATAGTTATCGTTATAAGTAACTACAAATAGAGCAGAACAATTAATTAATGCACACGGAAGACATATTGCAATACACAATGAACAAGTGAAACAAACTAATACCGGTATGTGTTAAGCAAAATAATTCTATTTGCTTCTGGGGTGCTTTTGAATTAGCTTTAAGAGACCACATGTAACTTAAAAGCCACATATGATGAAATTTTTAAAGAAATAATTGATTTCAATGCATATCTAGATGCGGTTTAACAAAAAACATTGGAATGTGTGACAGTATTTCTTGGGGCTTTTAAAAATATTCAGAAGGAGGTGCTATAAATTGACCTTCATGTTAGAATCCTGCGAAGATAAAACTGAAGAAGAAATCAAGTAAGCTAAAGTTTTTAATGGTTATTGCAAACAAGCTACATGTAGAGTGCATTTCAAATGACAATTATTTATTTATTTTATTTAGTCAAAAACTGTATGTGACGTATGGATGAGACAATCATCTGCGCACACTTTCTTGTGTTTCAGAATCCCTCCCAACTATTTAACTATTAATAGTTGAAAGATGAAAAAAATAGTAATAACAATAATAGTATCATAATAATAATATAATAATAATAATTATAATTATAATTATAAATTAAAAAAAGCGAGAGATTAACATTTCAAAAACTAGATATTTTCAAAAAACGTGCGCATAGTGAAGCTACATTTACGTCCAGAAGCAAATCAAAGGTCCATCTCAGCATTTGCTGAATGGATCAGGGAAACTGGACAAAAACCCGATCGAGATGGGGGTCATTGACCCGGAAGCTGAAGTACATTACTTGTTTCAGGCATTTAAGTCTTTTTAAAAAATTATACAATGCAAATGTAAAATAATTCATTGTACTATATCATTGTTTTGTTAAAGTAAACATAATTTTTCTTTTTGACGATAAGTGTAGTCTCTAATTGTATAGAAACAGTTTTGCAGCAGAAAATATTTTACTTTTAACTTAAATTAGTGTACCAATTTTAATTGTTTAATTTCATCTAGCAATGCGTTGTAAAGTAACCTACATGTATTGTATGTGGATTTCTTGTAGTGAGCTAATTGTTTATAGATACATCGTTAACCAATAAACCAGATGAAAGATTTCAGGTTCTTAATTGTCTGCGTCATGGTGAGAAACTTTGTCTTGTATTCTTGAATAATTAACACGACACAAAATAAATGAATCCCTCGAAAAGCTTATAGTTGAAGCGTGTGATATCGTATCTTAAATGTCTGAGATTTCGAAGGACAAGCTCCTCTCCGACAAACACTTTTAAAAATTTGTAATCCTGAGGATCTATATGCTCATTGCCATGTACACCAGATTAATTTAGCGCTGATGAGAGCTCCATCAATAAATAGAAATATTTGAATTTTTATTGATAGAGGTCAGTGCCTATGCACAATCTTTCAAAGAGTCCAGAGAGAACATCAATATTAGATGAAATACTAAAGACGTGGTTGCGTAAATCTGTTCTCCAGATGATATTTTCAGTCGAGCACCACAACAATTTTTTACCAGAGACAGACCCTGATTGAATCCATGAAATACATTTCACACTCAGATAACATAAAAAAATACTACTCTCTCCGTAGTTGCCGGTTATTTAAAAGTGTTGACTAGTGAAAAATTAATTTGTTGGCTTTTATTTATACCCCCTTATTGATATATTATTTGGGCGACTTCATAAACTACAAAATCAGGCCACTGCCGTTGCACAAACTCATCTGAGCTTTTAACAGAGTACGACAAAACTTAGAAAAAACAATCAAGCAATTCTTAAACATCCACATCTATCGCAATCTTCATCTGCAAAGAAAAGGAAGTCTGAAAACAATCAGTGGGTGAGCGAAACAAATGAAAAATATGATCCAATTATTGTTCAAATGAAAGAAAGATTGTTTCGCTGGTCATTTGACTGACATTACTTAACTAATTTCATTACGTTTCTTGCATGGTTCATGTAGTACCTTTTGTTTTAAAATTTAGTTACGGATAAAATGAAAATATTTTATAGTATTTTATGTTCCTAAAACGTGACCTTTTAAAAGTCTTCAAACATATAATGAATAGACTAGAAGAACTTATTCGAAGGCTCGATGAGATCATTCACAACATAGACGTTGGGCAACGAATAGGCAACACCGTGCAACTTTCCAACTGTCTCTCTGCGAAGGCAAAAACACAATAACCACCACCATTAATGACTAGGACAGATTTTCCATATTCGAATCTGACAATGAGTATTCTTTGATTACCCAGTGCTCACTATCCCCTTTAATATTCGAGACTTCCATTCCGGAAATAACAAATGCTCAACAAATGCAAAGAAACACACGTAGCGCAACCTAGCCCACCAATGAACAAGAACATTCTCGCTGAGCTCACCAAAAATAACAGATAGGCGTAGGCGACAAATCTCCCCTTTGCTCAGTGGGAAACTCGCATCCCGTTTTGGTCACGGATGTGTTTGTGCCTAAAGTGAGGTTCGCCGACATGACCAGAGTGTTGGACATCCACAAAAAACTCTCATAAAATGGGTCACAACCATCTTCAAGGAGTGCACAATGTCATTAATTTGGCTCACTTTACACATGAGCAACATATTGACAAGCTACAAGGTGCTACCCAAAAAGCGAACACTATAATCTAGAATCTGCCCCTCTGGTACAATAAACCAACAATGCAAAGAAATTCGACACACAAACAATTGAACCTGCATTTAAAGGACACACGTGTTAAAAATGTGAGTCAAAGGTTTTCTCAGAAACACAATTCATTGGATGTAGTCTTCACTGGAATCTTGCCGAAAAACATGCACGCCATTGCGAGCCTGCCTAACTCAAGAGGACCAGTAAGATAGCACAAACAAAATATGCTATCTTATTGGTTGTCAATTGTTTCAATTGTTGTCAGTAATGGGCAGTAATTAAATGGCAATAATGTCTTTCAGGGGCAATGCATACTCAAGCTGCAATGATTTCTTGACTGTTGAGATAATTCCGGCGTCTTTGAAAGGTTCTCCTCTCCGAGTGCGAAAGATTCTAATTAAAATGCTCGCTTCAGGGCCGCTGCGTCCCGAGTGCCCGTCCGCGCCAAAGTTCTAACTGCTCCAGGAAAAGCCATTAATCGAAGGAGTGATGGATAATTTGGGAAGCTTTATGAAACAAGTTTGAAAAGCGATGCCAGGAACTGAAGTATCTATGCAAGAAAATGAAGGGAGAAACAACGAGTTAATTATCCTCGTGCGCATTTAAACGCATCAGATATGACGATAACAGTGACCTGGATAGTGATTTCGTGTCAAGTAAAATTGAAATATGCGCACAAGGTGACTAGAAATATGGAGGAGACTAGAAAGGTTTCTTGGCTATTGTATTCTGACGTAAATGAGCATTAAAATAATTTATCATTTCAAAAACTCTATTCGGTATGTGTGCAAATTTAACATATTAATGAAAGTTCGAATCCTATACTTTATAAAAGATACGTTTTGCTTCGAACTGGCATGTGCGAGCGGACATGATAACAATATTGTTCTTCTGCCCTGAATTTCAAATGTGATTTGCAGGAACCTTTGTTATCACATAGACGAATAATAGAACTTGAGAGTTTGCAAACTAGAATTGTCTATTATCTTTAAAAACTTCATTTTAATATTGTGTTGCATTGGCGAAGTGACAGAAGGTTTTTCTTTAAATTTTACGTGACACATGAAAAAGTCATGATTTACTATTTTTTAAGGGATTTAATGACTTTGTCATGAGGAATATTAAAATCAGATCGACATGTGGTTAAGTTTGTTCCTCTAATTGTTAATCTATCCTCTTATAACATTTGTATACAACTTCAGACACAATTTTACCTATATCACTCACGTTCTTCGTGAGCTATCGGTGCGGGTGCCAGACTATTGTGGGCCCTGGACAGAATTTAAAATACAAGACTCCACACAGTTTTATAATTTAGAATAACATGTGTATACTTCATTGAAGAATTGTTGTTGTTTTGGTACTAAATTGACAGAATTTAAAATACAAGACTCCACACAGTTTTATAAGTTAGAATAACGAGTATATACATCATTGAAGAACAGTATTGTTTTGGTACTAAATTGACGGAATTTAAAATTTATAATACACACAGTTTTATAATTTATAATAACATGCATATATTTCATTGAAGAAGAGTGTTGCTGTTTCGGTATTAAATTGACAGAATTTAAAATACAAGTCTCCACACAGTTTTATAAGTTAGAACAACGAGTATATAGTTCATTAAAGAACAGTGTTGTTCTTTTGGTATTAAACTGACAATTAAAAATACAAAACTCCACACAGTTTTATAATATAGAATAACATGAATATTTTTAATGGAAGAATAGTGTTGTTGTTTGGGTATTAAATTGATCACATACCCGTACTTGGTGGTCGTTGCACGCGGCCGGCCTGCGCGTTGGGTAGTGCTCGCCACTGCCACGGCCGCTTCAGGCGCGCGCGCTGCGGGGGTGAAAGGGAAAGTGGGAGGCGCCCTGACTCCACTCGGCAACTCAGCCAGGAAGAACGCCTCGCGTGCGCGTCAGCCAAGAGGGCAGAGGGATCAATCAATCAATCAATCTATTTATTAATCAACACCGTTGCGACGTAGTGTTGATTGTTCCGGTCAAACTGTTGCAACCCTCGTCGTACCGCTGCTTTAAAGGCAACGCGCTGGACCCAGCTGGCTAGCGATCAGACAGGTCTGCGAAGATGTTGGCACACAGCATATTTCATGTTACTTTCGTCGTATCAAATGGTCTAATTTAGAAATCAATTCTTGTTCTGCAGCATCGCTTACAGTTTTTGCTTAATACACAATTGACACCAAGAATTTTTCTACTCTTCGATGAAAACGTTTGAGTGTAGCCCTACGAGAATGAACGTCATGGATGTATTTCAACAGCGTACGGTATTCCTAAGAACGACAACCTGTAGTGTACAAAATAAAGTACAGGTACGAAGCTTCAAAGCAACAGTTTCATTTTCACAAATGAAAAAGCGTAAATCGCATACATAGCCAAAGTAACAACAACCACGAAAGCAAAATCCAATCAGAGTCTGCTTATTATACAATAATCAATGAGCCAAAATATAATAAGCAGTAAACAATGCCAACATCGTGCTACAGAAGATCAAATATCTTCCCAGTCTCAATTCAGAATAATGAGTGGGTTGTCAGCGTTGAGATGGCTCTTCATCAGGGGCCGCTGTTGCCTCTCCGGCTGAAGGTGCTGTGTGCAGTAGGTCGAGCCAGGTTGGGCGGGCGACGCAACAGCTTCGTGGCCGCCCGCGCATTTATAATTGATTGACTGATTGTTAGAGATTCTGGGCGCATCACCTGCTAAGGTCATTAGTCTCGTCAGTGGAATATATGTGTTGCTTCGGGAGGTGACGGAGATCTTCCCCCGTTTGCAGAAATCCAGCGTCGACCTACCGTCCGTTTAGGGGGTTTCCCTAACCAGGTATCTCCCACCAGCGGAGTATCTCCCACCAGATAAGCTCTAAGCTCCCGACCGGTCTCCTTGCATGAGTGGTAGTGTAGTGTATGTCATAGTAAGTGTGTGTAAGAAGGGGTGAGGGTGTAACACGGAAGAGAAAGGAAGTACGTACTTTCTCCTTGCCCGCGGCCCGTTTGTTAGTGTAGGTCTCCGGTATTCGCGTGTTGATCGGAGAAACTACTGAAAACTACCTAACAGTGCAGTCGGACGCTAGAATTATCTTCCAGACAGCGACTAAATTTGATCTAACTCGCAAGGTAGTGACGAAAATCGTGCTACCGTCCGTACTCGAACCTAGGGCCTCCCAGTCAGAGGCAATACTGATATTTATAATTACAACACGCGTCGTAGAAATCTCATTCATTAAACATCGGTGTCAACAGCTCACTACAAGAAATCCACATACGTGTACGCCACTTAACACTGCATTGCCAGATGATATTAAACAATTAAAGTCGGTACACAAATTTAAGTTAAAAGTAAAATATTTTCTGCTGCATAACTGTTTCTGTACAATTAGAGACTATACTGCTCATTAAAAAGATTTTTATTTTATTTTAACAAAACAGTGATATATAATGGAGTTTACATTTGTATTGTGTATTTTAAAAAAAAAACTTAATATGCCTGTAACAAGTAATATACTTCAACTTCCGGGTAAATGACCCCCATCTCGATCAGATTTTTATCCGGTTTACCTGATCCATTGAGCAAATGCAGACATGGCCCCTTGTTTTGCTTCTGGACAAATGTAGCTTCAATATGCGCACGTTTCGTTGAGCTCTCCATTTGTTTGTAGTGGTAGGAGTAGAGCTAAAGGTGAGTTACTATATTGTCAGCAATGCAGAAAAATCAAATCTGCAGTTCGTTTATCGTTGAAAATAAGTTAACTATAACTCGGGAACGAAAATATCTAGTGTTTAAAATGTTGATAATTTCGCGATTTTCTAATTATTATTATTATTATTATTATTATTATTATTATTATTATTATTATTATTATTATTATTACTGTTGTTGTTGTTGTTGTTGTTGTTTTAACTTTCAACTATTTATCGATAAAATGTTGGGACGTGTTTCTGGTACTCAAGAAAACGTGCGTAGATATTCTTCTCTCCTATACGTTATATACGGGTTTTTACTGTTTTTTTGACCAAATAAATGAAATAAAATAAATCAAATCACTGCAGTGGCATTAGCTGCTGCCCTGAGCCGCCTCTTCCGGACCGCACATTCGTTTTGCGGGAGGAGACCCCGGCGGCTTCTTGGAGTATTCGGGCTCGCTGAATACTACACAACCTCCAAAAGAACTCGGCTCTTTTCCTTACCCTCCGTTGTTTATAAATAATCCTACGCTGCATATCTACACTGGGTACTCATTGCCTCAGGATGTGGTATTTTTTGTGAAAAAAAAAAGAATCCAATAAGTACTATAATGTGTTCGAATTTCTCCGTGGATCAGGTTATTATTGCTTAATCACCTTCAAACTTGGTGTGTTGCTCATTGCATTGTACTGATTGCGTGTATTGAAGGGTTGTGTCGTGTGAAATGAAGTGAAATATGGAATGAGAAAGAAGTGAATGGCCGGAAAGTTTATATATGTATTTATTTAACGTCCAAACAGTTAAAAACTGTATGACGTACTATTGTGATAAGTACAACCTGTTTATGAGCTCTCTCTTTGTCCCGTTTCCTGTATATATTGTGCTGAATTATAAATACAAATGGAAAGAGTATTTTGGAGATAAGAAAATATTGAGTTCATGTAATAAAAACAATTTGAAAAGTAAAGTGCATAGTGTTCTACGTGAAGGAATCGACTTAATGCCGCGAGGAAATGGAGATATATTATTTAAATATCTACATTCCCCTCAGAGCTCGAGAAAACATTCACGTGTAGTGAAGCTACGTTTATGTTCAGAAAGAAAACAAGCGACCATCTCAGAATATGTTCAAAAGATCTGAGACTCTGGACGAAAAACCTAATCGTGATGGGGCTATTACCGAGAAACTGAGGGACAATACTTGTTACAGGCACATATAGTCACTTAGAATTATAAAATCCAATTTCTAAATGGTAATTAATACATTAAATATTGTTAAAAATAATATTACTTAACTTTTTCATGCTCAATATAGTGTCTGAATGTATAGCAACAGCTATTCATCAGAAAATATTTTACTTTTCACTAAATCTTTTGAATGGATTTTAAGTGTTTAAAATCCAGCAGTGCATTTTAAAATAATGTACAGTTTTGGAATCGAAAATTGATCGCGGACGTCTGCGGCTAAGTTCAACTTTTGCACGTCGTGGGCAGCCCTTGTCATGACGAAACCTCGCAGGCGGAGCATCACAAACAACCGCAGCCAATTTCATTGGGGGTGACTGGCCGAAATAAAATACGTCCTAGATATAGCGGACGTCGCTAGTTCAGACGCAGAAATATTTCCAAATAAAAGTACGTGGAATGAAACCATTTTATGAACATGAAGTAATACTGTTTTATTCTGTTCATTCAATTTCTAATATTTATATTATGAATGTAATAACGTTGCAGCTGCATTCTGACGGGCACGCTTTCGGCTTCTGTAATTGGTGTTCTATATTTGCATATAAGACTTAGATATGTAACTAAAATCGAACATCCGCCACTGTCGGCACTCGAACTCTAGGATCTCCCGGTCAGTGACGCTACAGAGACACCTAAAATGATGTCATTGAGCTATTGCAATTTTTGCCAAGTGGAGTAAAAAGCATAGTAAAAGACTCATATACATTACAATGTTTTAATTTTTCAACATTACTAATATTCAATTGTTAAACATTTTCCGTACGAACATTGAACACAAATTAGGACCTCCTTGATTAATTAATCCTGTGAATTAAATAATTCAAAAAGTTGCATAAATGCTTTAAGGCAATTGGAGCTTTGACTGAATTGAAAGACACAAAAAATGTGTTACGTTATTACTAGTCGATAGCACATCGTTCGTAATCAATAGAGTGTACAGTTGTATATTTGAAATGGGAAATGAAAATGTTTTCCCTTAGTTTGCTATTGATTTGTTATTATGGAACCAATTTAAAGCATCTGATACTATACAATTTAGTGATACTTTTCTGCAAAGAATATTCGTATCATGGGAGAAGAACACTTCTTCCGTTTAGAATCGCTGAGAACATATAGTTTACGTGTATTAGGAAGAGAATAGGGCCTGAAATCGGACCCTGCTGGACCCGATGTGCAATTGACTATGAATCGGTGAGGCGAGTCTAGTGTAGAAAAGGGAAGTGAACTATAGAGTAGTTAATCACGTGTTAGGTTTATACGCTACAATATTTATATACTGTGGACAGTAATATTTAGAGTATTGCTATTTTTTATTTTATATTTTATCATTCTTATTTTGTATTATTTTTATCATTCCTACTGTGCAGTAATTGTTAGAGATATCCATTATTTATTATTTTTATGGAATAGATAGAAAATCAATTGTTTTGTTTTAAAATAACCATATGGCGTACTGTAATAATGTAAAATTATTGCTATTATGTATTATTGCTATTATTAATGTATGAAAATTTTTAATTTTAAGTAAATTATAGTGTTAAATCTCCAGGTTTGAAAAATCTTACGTGCAGACAAGTATGCAAACCTATTCGATTTGAAATATATGAGGCATTAAAGAAATTCCATCCATGACACAATAACTACTTTTTTACTGAGTTTACATGGCAATCATTTGTCATAATTTTATATCATTTCCCTTTCGTGTGCGTAATACCGACATCTTTTAAATGGTCTCTCATAAGACGGCGTGAAAGAGGCTGGAACAATGCAGCGCCGATTCCGAGAGAAGAGGAAAAGCGAAGAGCAGGAGCCCTGGTTAAGAAAGGGGTAGGCCTTTGGTAAGACGGAGGACGGGGCGGTGGGGCTTCATGGAAAGGCCTGCAAAGTGGGGCGGGGAACGGACGAGCCTTGCTGCTGCGAAGCGGGCAGCGTGGGCAGTGGAGCGGTGCAGCGGGGCGTGGCCACCAGGCCGCTACGACGACTTGTCTTGGCTCTCCCTTCCGCCCTCGCCCGCTGCCGCGCCCGGAAGCCCGCCGCGTTTAATTATGCATGCGATATTCATAATGTCGCAGAAATGAAGCCGGGGCGCGTGCTGCTTGCCCAACTGCCCGCCCCCCCCCCGCCTCGCCATGCCATGCTCCGCTCCGCGCTGCTCTAAACCACCACTAAATTTCAGGAGCACAAGCCTCTCCAAAAAACCTGTTCGCCAGCGCCGGCGAGCCCCGACGGGAGCGAGGGGGGCTGGGGGAAACGGGTACCGCGTGGCGCGAACGCGGCCGGACGCCTTCACATGGGCTGTGGTCAGCGTTCGTGGCAGGCATTTTATTGAACGTCAAAAAGCAGTCAAAAACTGTACGGTGAGGTGAAGTGCAATCTGTGCGACTGAAATGTGGGTGTCAACAGTAAAGGCGCGAGACGAAATTCTAGACGCCTGCAGTGGAATAGTTCTATTTTTCGAAGTAAGTTTCTTTAAGTGGATATTTTATGCTTTAATCTCAACTAAAGTTCCACAAAAATTTACGGAGCTATGGTCATTTGATAAGTGTCTATTTCTTTGCTTTTGACGAAAAATTGGCTATATTTGAACTATAATTGCACACTGTCTTAGTGAAATGAATATTGTCTGAACATAAAATTGTTGCGTGAAAATATTGGCACCACCTGAGCTTGAAACCGTTGATAAAAATTCCATTAATAATATTTATTCGTTATTTTCTAAAAAGTAGAGAAATCTCTAAAAAATGGGATGTTTACGGGGTTTGCGGCACTCCCACCCCATTTTAAAAGCAATGTTTGATGTCGATGTTCTTTCATCGAAAATTAAATGTTTTGCACCAAATCCATTCCATAATAAAAGAAGTGTTTAATGTGGCAAAGTGGCACTAAAATGTGGCACTTGTATGATTTTCCCGTGCGTAGTTACAATAGACTATTTACAGATAATAGGCGTAAATGCATTATTATTATTATTATTATTATTATTATTATTATTATTATTATTATTATTATTATTATTATTATTATTATTATTATTATTATTATTATTATTATTTACATCACATTTCAACTTGTTTCCACACATGCATCTCGGTTACCATGAACAAGAGATACAATATACTAGTTTCAACTTTCATAATCAGCACTGGATCAACTATTAATGTTCAGAAATTTCCTCACGACGTTACATGTGTCTCGTATCACAATCTTCTGCAGCTGAATGCATAACCCCTTCTTTAGTTGCAGTTCAGCCAGGTATTCATGCAGGAACATGGGAATTTCACCAGTGGCACCTCGAATTATTGGTGCAATCATCACCATTTCCATGTCGCTCCACATTTCCTTCATCTCATTTGACAGAAGCTGATATTTAAAAAAAATCACCTCTTTTCTTTGGGTAGCTAGGGGGACAGCGACATTAATCAGATACATCTTGTTTTTCTTCTCATGACATACGATGCCCGGATTATTAGATGATATGCCTATCTGTTTTGTCCTGTTCCAGTACATTTTGTGATCATTTAAGCCAATGACTGGTTTGGGGTGTACTATAATATGGTGGTAGGTTACCCGTTAATAAATTGTTATTGTGGCATAGTTGCTGATAAACCATTTTACAATGTCATGTCGTTTTTTATATTCTGAGGATGCTAGAGAGCTACATCCACTTGTAATATGGTCTATATTTTCTCTATGTTCTCAACATAGCCAAAATGTGTCATTACGAATGTTGGTGTCTTTCATGATGAATTTGCGGTAATTTTTAGTTGGTTCTGAAAAGCTATCATTAAACTCTCCAATTCAGTAAAATGCTCTTCCCAAGCCCAGGCATTTTATTGACGACTAACGGTCCATGAGTTCTCCCTCTATCTGGTATAGATAGCGTCCATTAAGTTGCTTCTCTTTCCAGTTGCTGATTTTCATTTCATTGGTCTGTATTTGCTTTTGCAGATTTATTTTTTCATCAGTCAAATTCAATAGTGTGATTTTCCGACCAATGTATGTTACAATCCGATGTATCTTACTTCCATTCACTTTCTTGGTAGTACTGACGCAGTCTCTCCAGTTGTTGGTGATGGAGATATACACCTCTTCCTCCTAGAGACCTAGGTAGGTGGAATCTCTGAACTGTGCTTTTAGGGTGGTGACATCTAAATGTCATTTTCCTCTCCGAGGGTGTAATCCATCTGATATTGCCGGGTGAGTCAAGCTGGCACAACCACCATAGCACAATCACGTCAAACTAAATGAAATATTTAAGAATCATTTATTACTAATTTATTACCCCAAAATTAAATTTATTATTTGTGCCGTTTATGTAATCAATGTGGTTGTGCTGGCGTGATTGTCAAGCTGGAACAACCAAATTTAAAAATGAGCACAATCGATTCAAACTAATACGAATACTCATTTATTACTAATTTATTACCCTAAACTGAAATATATTTCTGTTGCCGATTAAGAAATAAATATTTTTAAAATGGCGTAGTTATGTAACCACGCACGATATTAGAGTATTAAATTGGAGTGTATCAACGGGCATAAACAACTAAAACTTATGACAGTAAAACACACATTGAGTACTAATTTATTCTCCTAAAGAGAAATTTATTGATGTAGCCGTGCATTAAATAAATAATGTCAAAAACTGTATCATAGTCACCATACCAGGTACAATATTGTAATACGATAATAGAGAAAACTAACTAGCACAATCGAATAATACCAAAGAATAATTAAAGACACATTCCATACTAATTTATTACAGTAAAAATAAATTTATTACTGTTGCCGTTTATAAAATAAATATCGTTAAAAACGGCATAGCTATGCAACTATGCAGGGCATTCAAGTATTAACTTAATATAAACCACCACAAACAACTAGAACCTCTTAGATAATTAAATACACATACAATACTAATTTATTACCTCGAAGATAACTTTATTTACGTTGGTGTATTAAATATAAATTGTTAAAACTGAGTCATTTTTTCCTACCATGCCAAATTTTGAAATTCGATAATAAGAGAACCAACGAGTACAATCACATATAAACAAGGTAATAATTAAACTCATATTTGATGCTAATTGATTATTCCAAGCAGAAATATATTACTGTTACGGTTTATGAAATAAATATTGTTAAGAACGGCATAGTTATGCAACCACGCACGACATTCTAGTATTAAATTAGAGAGCAGAAATGGTCACAAACAGCTAAAACCTGTTAGATAATTAAATACACATTCATTACTAATTTATTACTCCAAAGATAAATTTATTATTGTAGCCGCATAATAAATAAATATTGTTAAAATCTAAATCATAGTTGTCATACGATGCCAGATCTTTAAAGTCGATAATACATGTAGAAAGAACTAACTAGCACAATCGAATAAAACCAAAGGCATAATTTAAAGCGTTGTTTTTTCTCTCTAACGCATGATTTTATATTTGTTTCTCACGCTAGTATGTAAACTTTTTGCCTAATGCTGTAATTTTTGTTTGCTCGTTTACAAATACCGTAGGCCTCTTTAGAGTATTAGATGTCTTTGAACTAGTATTTTAATTTTGTTAAAATTAAAAATGTAATAGGAGTAGACGAACTTTATTCTATTTTTTATTTTCTATTTTGTTGTTTTTGCTATAATATTTTCTATATTATATTTACAGTTAAACACTTTTTTAATTATTCTTCAACTCTCGTTTATTTGCCTTTAATTATTTGAAAATTTGTATTTTTATTCTCGTTAAATCTCTTTCCCATTATTCAACGAATTTTTACTTTCATTCAACCAATTAGAAGATTCATTGAAAGAGGTTCTTCGTTCGATTAGTTATTCGATTGCAATTAGGGTTTTGCCATCTCTACGGGTGGGGACTCTCTACGGGGCCATCTCTAAGTTCTGAGGCGGAGGCCATGCGGAGAGCGACAGCGCTCCCGGCGGCGGCTGTCGAGCGCCCGGCGACGTTTCGGTGCTCTGCACATAACCGAGGGGCAGAAGGTGGCCGCTGGACATGGCCGTTAAACAGAGGTCTCCTTCTGACAAAGCGAGGTTACTCCTTCCACCGAGCGACGGCGAGGAGCCTCACGATATTCGAGCGGTTGTTTTCGTCTGAATGGAGAGCTCTAGAGCACATTCCCGAAATGCAAATAAAATGCACGATTAACAGGAAAGACCATCTCGGATTCTTCCTCGCGTGGCAACCTTTGAACTCTTGAAATCGCCAACGCGATGAGGCTTTCGCAATGCAGCGGTGATGACAGCTAAATGTGACGCCAGTGAGGTGAAGCCCGGCACCCGCATATTCCACAATTTTCGTTATTTAACTTTAATTGTTAATAAATAATTTTGAACGTTCTACGCTAGAGAATGAAAGATCGCACAATTGTGTATTTAAATTTTCTTTTTATTTAGAACTTGCATGGTAGAAAATTTTCAACAAATGGAAAATATTTTTAAACGGCTTAAGGGGTTCCGCTAATCATTTAATAATATAATCCTAAATGAAAACTAATATGGTTGTTACAAATATGAAGGAGGAAGAGAAAGGCGGAAGGAAATAGTTGAGGCATGAGAGCAGGAGGGGGAAAGGAGGGGGAAAGGGTGGAAGGGGAGGAAGTGGAAAACGATTAGGCAAATGGGGGAGCAGAAGGAGGAACAAGAGAAAAAAGGAGGGGAAAACCAAGAAAGAGGAGGGAAAAGGGGGAGGAAAATGAGAGAAGAGAAAAATAAAAAGGAAAGGAAAAGGAGGAAGAACAAGTAGGAAGGATGAGGTGGCAAAGAAGTCGAAGTTATTTGGTTCTCAAGCACAGTTTTGCTTGAATGTGTCTCGACAATATTAAAACAATCTTTAAATTGCCGTTGTGTCAATACAGAGCGCTTTTATTTCCCTCACACTTCCTTCCCTTTGCAGCAGCACAGGCTAGCTATTTTAGAAGACCTGCATTCACAAACATAAAACGGTCGTAAACAGGAGTATAAACTAGTTTTCTCTTAATGTTACAACTTGCAGGAAGGGAGAGGGACTGCATAGGCGCAGACGCCATCTGACGGCGCTCAGGACCAAAGAAACAAGGATTGCGGGCGTGTGTTTGAAGCGGAATAAAAGCAGCCTTAGAACGTTTGACCGCGGCCTCACAATTCCCGGTAACAGAAAAGATAAAATTGAGCTAAAGGCAACTTGAAAAATATTGCGGACAGTCTACGAGTATACTGTAAGCGAAAATGTTTTGTATTTTTCTTAGAGGTAGAATCTGTTAAATTTGTTGAATTAAAAAATGCAATTAATCTGTTCAAAAGGGAAATTTTCTATTTATTTATTTACGTATATTTATTTATTTTTAGATAAAAGCATTTAAAAACCGTGTGTGACGTGCTACGGGGAGACGTGAATTCTGGGCACGTTTTCTTCAATCTGGGATCCCTACCGTAAGTCAAATACAAGTAGAATTCTGTATACAGAAGGAAATGAATGTTTTTGGGAAGAATTGATAAGGAAATATTGGCTTCGGTGTAATAAAACTATTTGAAAGGGCAAATCAGTTATAGAATTAGCCTGTTATCCCTCCTCGCACCCCTCGTTAAGAAATTGACTTTCTGTCACGTCAACTTGGAGAATGTTAATTTAAATAACATTATTTCCCAATGGACTCTATTAGATATGCACAGTTAGTAAACTTACATTTATGTCCAGAAGCAAATAAAAAGGACGTTTTAGCATCTGCTCATTGGATCAGAGAAACTCAACGAAAATGATTGTTATTGGGTCATTGACCCACAAGGTGAGCTACAATACTTGCTACAGGTTATTTAAAATTATACAGCCCAAATGGCAAATAGTACATTAAATATCATTGTTAAAATTAAAATTACTTCCCTGTTTGATGCCCGATATAGTCCTTAACTGTATAGAAACAGTTATGGAGCAGAAAATATTTTACTTGGGATTTGTGAATCGATTTTAATCGTTTAATATCATCTGGTAGTGTGTTGTAAAATAATGTGCATGTATTATGTGTGACGTTTTTGTAATGAACTGTTGATACTGACACGTCCGTCAGAAAAAGACGTACCTTTTTAAAATTTCGTTTCTATTGTTTTTATTATTCAGTGTATGCAAAGTCATTTTTATCCATTTAGAAAAATAAACTAAAACCATGCTTTTTATAAAACGGTGAAAGCGTTTAGATTTAAAGGTTTTCTTAGTCTCTCCACAGAGTTTGTCCAATTTGTTTACAGACATTTTCAACATAATTCGTGTTGTCTTCCCTAACGGAAAAAATTAAGCTCACTGTGAGTCTGACAAAATTTTCCAGAAACACGTGGCAAAATAGTTCAGACCAGATTTTCCAGAAACACGTGGCAAAATAGTTCAGACAAGATTTTCCAGAAACACGTGGCAAAATAGTTCAGACAAGATTTTCCAGAAACACGTGGCAAAATAGTAAGAATGAAACAGCCCGTCGCCGAATGCATTGCCTGAAGACGTAGTCTTTTCACTTTCACAAAGCAATTTAGATAGTCATTTTCATATAGAATAACGTTCTGAGATTTTTTCCAGAATAGTAGGTTTCCTATTTATAGTGGTTCCAACGCATAGGTTTTATTGCATATCGACATAATATATCACGAGTAGGGAGTTCTCCTGTTTGGTAACAGTTTGCGCGAACGAGGGGAATTTACTTTAATACATGTGACGAACAACGAAATCAAAACTGTATTAAATCGTAGCATCACAAGCGCATGCTTCATAAAAATACATGAAGAGCTTAAATATTCATACGCCAGCTTACTGGGCATAGCGCGCGCGTCGCAACGCTCGTTGTCAAATCTGGCGGAGCGGAGCGCGGCGGCAGGGCGGGCGAGCCTCCAATTCACCTTCTTTTCAATACATTACCAGTGCGCAGTTTTTTCTCGGCGAAAAAAATCGGGTCGTGGGAGTGTTTTTCCGGCATTATTTCCTCTCTGCAGGGTGTTTTGTATGGCTGTAGTGATTATGAATACTTGAAAACTGTGCAATCATTAAGGCTGTTTTGTCATCACGTACGTAGTTTACGTGGTACATACTTAGTAGTATATTACGTAGTAGTAGGTAGTTTCTGTGTGTTGTGACGCACAGCAACACAGCATTTTTGATGATGCTCCGAATTTGTGAGCCACTAACCTGCTTTCGTGTATAGGATGACCGTTTTTATACATTTCCATGCCCCAGAAAAATATTACATTGTAAAATACACGAATGGAAGTCGGAGAATTTTTCATGAAGACTCACTACATATTTTTGACGATTACATTAGCATTTCACTGAGCCATTAATGGCCAATCAGATAATGAAGTTCAGAAAACGTTCTAACTAAAATTGACAGAATTTCATTTTTAGCACAAAAGCTGCTTCCGTCTGGCGTAAATGGTTTTATGCACCAGCATGTGTTTGATGAATATTTTACAAATATATAAATAAATATTTAAATAAAAGAAGACCCAAAAACTTTAGTTTGTGTTAGTCACATAAATACAGAAAAATATCAATTGATGATATGAAAAGACCTTTATGCAAAGAAATTTTCTCTAGGGTCCGATTTCTCCCAGACGACCAATTAAAGGACTCAGCGAACCTTAGGATTCTTGAGAATAAATATACTTTTGTCCAGCCCATTGATAAACGTGCTTGCTTTGACACTTCCTTTGTTCATTTCAATGAAGTTCTGCACAGATATTTTAAAAGTTTTTCAGGCATTGTTCTTCACTCTCATTGTTTCTGTAGAAGTTATATTCTGTCTGAAATACTCAGGCCACCATTCATCAAAATTCAGTAGTCACGTTACTGTCCTATAACATTACTGTTTTAATTTTCCCATGTGATCCCTTTTCTATTAGTGTTTCATTCTCGTCTGGTGAATTGTCTTTATCTTGTTTTCGAATGGACTTTTTGATGACCCCAAAGTTCTATCAGAGGTCAGAAAGCTGTTGCCTCTAACATGAAAACGCTTGGTTAAAGGAATGACTCTCGCTTAAGGAATAGGCTCTCAACACAGTGTAGTTGTCCAGTGTTGGCACATAGGCGGCCAAAATTAATTCGAATTTGGCGCCGTACTTGGAATTATATCATTTATAACAATTCCTTGGCGTTAATTAACAGCAAAGGGCATACATTTTAACGCCCCGCGTTCGACTTACAATATCTTTTTGTAGAAACCGCGCGCTAGCTTTCAGAGAGAAAGGCAAAGACGTGTTTCGTATGAAACTTTTTGGAAGGACAAACTGCTTTGGAAAGTTTGAACTGCTTTCATAGACTCTCGCAATATTGCGCCAGCTACTGGGAACTTGCATTGTTGACACTTCTGAGAATCATATGCGTTTCTTAATAGGACGCCACGAGAGTCAATTGTTTGAGAATATTCAGCCGAGAGGTTCCACAAAGGATCGCTTCCTCAGTAAAAAAGCTAAATAATTCACATCTTGGTTGCATTGAAAAATTAGATTTTTTACTTTTGGTAACAGTGGCTCCCTTACAGCCGTGCAGACTTCGTGAACAGAGCTTTTTGGCGCGGACACTCGCCTGAAATTGTATTACGACAGAAAATAAGCTTCTTTTGTGCCTAGACGAGGTAACATTGACAACTTCTTCAATACTCAATAATTCTTACGGTGAGGTAAACTAATAGTTCTTAAATAATTGATTTTCAGAATTTTTCATTTCTTTCGACAATCCGAATCATCATCTGCGGCTCTCCCAAAACTCTGATCAAGCTATTTTGCAGCCTCAACATGATGATGCTGAAACCCGGTAACATATACATATACATGAGAGAAAAGGCTCATAGTCAGAATAAATAATATAATATAATGTAATATACAGAGTTTTCTGAGCTTTTCAGCAACGTATGTATTCAAGTTTGAGATGTGACATTTTAACACTCGTTGTCTATCCCTACAGTGTCCATTTCAATTACAACTTTATTGTTGAAGAAACTGTGACATGTAACCTTTGCGAAATAAACAATTGAATTGTATCTTCTCATATCAAAGTAAAAGAGGCAAGGATTAAAATCCAGTGTCTTGCAAATCGGTCGTTTTGAAGACAAAAATGTCTGTATTGGGACACAAATGTCTCTTCCCCCAATTTCACAACCTACCTGAGTTGCGTCATTTGTCTGCACCCTTGACTTTTGGAGGGTTTTTTTTTTCAAGGAGATGAGAGGTAGAATTGGAGTTATTCTGATTTAATCTCCATGGTCTTAAATATTCATTCTTTGCGAAAATAATCTCCCAACATGTTTTTGCAATTAATTGCAGTTATCGTAATTAAGCATAAATACCCCACCATTATTTAATGTAGAAATTATGTCCTTATTTTTGTGAAAGGTTTTTTAATTTATGAATGCTCTTGAATTGAATATTTGCCATTTTCAAGCAACCTCCAATTTTCAGGAGTGCAGAACCAAAATATGGGATACTGCTCTTAATAATCATATGTTTGGCCCAAAAAATTCAAATGTTGAAAATTCATATGTTGAAAACACGCAAAAATTAAATATATTGGAGAACTGTGAGTGTGTAAACACAATGTGAAAAAAGATCCCTTTGCTTCCTGCCTTAAAGAGCAAATCAAAGTAAAGGGTGGCCCTTTATTACATATTATCAACGCCCCTCCATCCTTTTCCCACCAATCCTGTCCTAGTTAATTTCTAAAGCCGCTCCGAACACAAAATTGTGCCGGGTAGGGCGCATATGTAAGAGTCATGCTTTATACCAGGTTGCTTGGTTATATTTTAATCAGCTCTATTATTTCATTTTTATGCTATTCTGAAATTACATTAAATCTTCAGTATGTTTTTTCGTGTGTTTTCCTTTCTACTTTCTCGTATACGTACGTACATACGGAGAAATATACGTAATATTCAGAAAGTTATGTAATGCTGCGGAAAATCGATTTCGATATTTCAATGGAAATAGACGTTTTGAGGTCCCATCATACCGATAACGCGTGTTTTCAAAATCATCCGTCCGTCTGTCTGTATGTCCGTCCGTCCGTCTGTATGTCCGTCCGTCCGTCCGTCCGTCCGTCCGTCCGTCCATCCGTTCGTGAACTCCACTAGTGCCTAAACCATGCGTTGACGTTTCTCCCAATTGTAAAAACCTCTGTCCATATGGATCGAGTCGAAACTTTGAGATTTTGTAAAACATTTGGGGGTACTTAACATGAAACCCCTGGACATTTTCAAAATTTTCTCAAAAATAGCTCCAATTTGTTTTCTTTAAATTTATTGTAAGAATACAGTAAAATACACATATAAAGATGGAATATGTCAAATTTCCAGGGTTAACTCTGAATTTTCAAAAATTGCAAACGTTTGAATTTTTTCGACATCTTCCTCCAACTACAAAATTGAAGATGGAGATTTTTCTCTCAATTAAAATTTTTCTTCTTAATTAGTTCTTTCATTGAAGTTAAGTAGGTTTTTTGAAAATATTAGTAGTTTTTGCGCAATATTCCGTACAATATGTGCAGTTAAAAAAACAATAAAGACAAGATTTTGTTGAAAACGACTCCAAATTTGTTCTTTCGATTTTGTTAGGAATAATGATAAATGTACTACGAGATGACATAAACGTCATTTTGCTTTGTTCTTTTGTTTTTTCAAAAATTACAAAAAATTAATTTTGTTTGACTTCTCTCACGTCGTAAATATTTACATTAACGGCGATTTATTTACATTATTGCTTTTACAATTACATGTGAATGATGTCATTTAAATTTCTTTTATTCATCATTTACCTATATATTATAAAAGGGTGGGGAAGAGATTTTGGAGCTTAAGAAAATATGCACGGATTATCATTCTAACTTACGGATTCATTCTTTTTTTGGCGAAATTATCGAATCAAATGAAATAAAATCTTGTCTAAAATCCATTTTTTGAGTATTCCAGCAGTTTTGCTTTTGACGGTTTGTCACCTGAACTAATACTTCACGTTTTCGTCTACATCAAGAATTAATTAAAACCATTTGTTTTAAGTGCAATTGTATTCCTCAAATGTATATATGAATACGTGAAATATCTTTTTTTATTGGGTTGTGTTAAGTTATATTGTGTCTGTTGCTTTTCCCAAGAAAACACAATTATAGAGAATTTAATCCAAGGGCGCAGAATATTGAGCAGAGAATATTATTTACTTAGACGCCTTCCGGTTCATCAGGTAGGGGGTGCAGATCCAACAGCGCTTTCCTGCAGCAGCCAGAGCTCCATAAACAGGCGTCGGGAGGGGGGCCGTTGGCATCACAACAGCCAGCAGCGGCTTCCAGTCCCTTGCGAGCTCATGCGCAAACATCCGTGATTTGGCAACTCGTCGCTATGAGCGCTAGGGCGCGCGCTCCCCATCCCGCACTCCTCCCCGCAACAGGCTAACTCTCCGTGGACGAAGCACCCAAACCGCAGCCCCAGGGCGAAGGCCTTGCGGCTGGAGGCGTCCAATGATGTTAATAACAACAGTAATGATAACATTACGAAGAGGAGCATTCAATTGTTGTCATCATTATTGTTAATATTATGAGTAGAAACGGCTATAACAGCTCAGATTTTCGGAATACTTTCTTTTTAGCATTAATTTAACATTTCATATCTTGAACTTATAAAAATGTCAAAATTAGATGTTGGCATAAATTATTATAAAATATATGCTTTGCGCTCGTTTCGTTATAAATTTCCTTCATGTTTTTGTAACTCCATTATTATTATTATTATTATTATTATTATTATTATTATTATTATTATTATTATTATTATTATTATTATTATTATTATTATTAACATCATCATTATTTCTCTGTTACATTGGGTCTCCGGAATCTGTCTTTCGGTGTCTTAGAGCAAGATTCTGCTCTTAAGAAAAGGGAATTCTCCCTATCCCACTTGAGCTTATTGTAAAATCCTGCCAATAATGTTACAAGTCTGAAGTAAGACTGCCTTTTTGCAATTTTATTGGTAGTTAAAATTTCTCGAATTCTTTTTAAAAGTTTTCGACTTCACTCCTTCCGATGAGATCACGAAGTCATATACAGAATGTTCAAGGAAGAAACCACGAAACTTTGAAAATAATCTCTTAAGACAATTTTAAGAATACTTTTGTTTAATAAACTCCTTCAATATTTCGAATGTCTGATCTGCAATAAGCACTCAAAGTTAGTTTGAAAAAATACTTTATATGCCAAAATTTGCATTTCAGATATATAAACACTCCAGACACATGTAATGTTTTTATTAATAACAACAGAAATTAATATATTTGTTCACAAAAAAATTAACTCAGATATAAACTAGTGTGCTGCCAGAGCATATACTTTCTCGCATTGGTTGTAAATGCCCCGCAATATTATACTACTACATAAACCAGTTAAACTTTTTTCCGCTTCGAGACCCGATCCCAGTTCGTTCGAGTTAACTTGTCAGCACTCATAACCACTTCTTCTCACAAGAGCCCCTTACTGAAAATCACATACACATACTTCCAGTTCATTTAATTGATTGTACTAATTGATTAGTGAATTGATTATTAATGGCTGATTAATTGATTGTATATGTGAGAATAATTGCTTCAAATGATTTTAAATAAAGTTTCTGAATTTCTCAATAAATTTCTTCGCAGTGCAGAATTGTGACAAATAATTATTTCTAAGCGATGCTTCAACGAGCGGCCCCTTCATCCGAACCGCTGAAACAGTACCTGCCAATTAACAACATCGGCCACGAAGATTGGCATTTCAACAATAGCCATTAGAGCTTACTGTTTCAATGCTAGCAGTAGGCCGCCGAGTAATTGATGAAATGTGAAACAAATGGTCAGAAAAAAATAACTACTGAGAAGGCATAACACTGCGCGGAAAATACTTTCTGCTGGTTGAGCACACTTTTACTTGTTCAGGAAGCAACATAATATGACGGAAAAGTTAGCAATGTTGTGAGAAAGTGTTGTTCTGTTTAGCACAACTAGTTTATATTGATTAATGGTTTTTGTGATTAGAATTGCTTCAAATGGTTTTCAATAACATTTCTGCAATTCTCAAATGCTGGAACCAGAGAACCTTCTCTCCGAAGAGATGACTCCATACACGCCAATTAACCACTTCCTTAATTTTCGTTGGTTGGTTAGTGATTCCGGGCACGTCAACAGCTTAGGTCATTAGTCACATAAGTGTAGTGCATGATTTTCCTCGGGAAATGGCGGTGATCTTCCCCTGCTGGATGGCGAGATCCGGCGCCGACCTATCGTCAGCTAGCGGGGTTCCTCCCTAAACAGGACTCTTCCACCAGCGGGGCACCGCCCCAGCCGGAACAAGTTCTAACCTCCCGACCGGTCTCCCGGAATATGTGGTAGTATAGTACATGTAAGTGTAAGTGTGTGTGTGTGTGTGTGTGTGTGTGTGTGTGTGTGTGTGTGTAAGGTGAGAGGAGAGGACAAGGAAGAGGAAGGACAGATCGCGCTACCTAGCTGAAAAGCTAGTGTCGAAAATCCTGCCACCGTCAGGACTCGAACCTAGGACCTCCAGGTCAGAGGCGCTACAGTGACATCAGTTGGCAATTTTGGGGGGACATAGGATTTAAAATTCTAGAATAGTAATAAGTGTATGTTTCAGTTCTAGGTTTTTGGCAACCAAAAAATAAGAAATGGTGAAAAAATGTCCTTTGGGCGGCAAAAGATGGTAGGTGCAAAAGGAATAAGGCATAACCCAAAAGCTAGTCGACTAAGAAGATCAAGAAACTAAGAAGTGCGAGAATATGTCTGCCATTCAATTGCACCACTAGTCTTTTCTAAATTTAGCATCAAGATTTTTTTAACTTTTCCGTTACCAGAACCCAGCCGTAAGAGTTATTTAGCGAAAATTCGCCATTTTTCGGTGCACTATTACATAACTTTCTTTTCTTATGAAGAATTTTAAGACGAGAAAGAAAAAAGTATAAAGTAAAATATAAATAATAGTAATAATTATAATAATAATTTTGGAACTGTCAGGAATATCTTAAGTTAGTCCCATGGATACTGGTTATATTGTATTTTAAACATCATGTTAATATAATAATTAATTTTCTTAAATAGAGTCATACAGGTCCATCGAAAGACAGCAATTCATTTGATGTGACATCTTTTGTAAATCGATTAAGCAAGTTGAAAACTTGATTAAAAGTTCACAATACGAAAGTCACGTACAGACACTGCTAGTTTATTTAACTCAATTAACGGTATTTGTGATTAGAATTTCTTGAAAACTTTTTAATAAAGTTTCTGAAATTTTCAATCATTTTCTGCGGCAGCTGAGAATTGTGACAAACAATTATCTCTGACAGAGACTCAAACCAGCGATTCTTCCCTCCGAAACGCTGAGTCCGCACCCGACTTCTAACCACTTTGACCACAGGGACATACAGGCAATTGGCACTTCCGTCATAATTGCATAGCTGTTTCAGTTCTAGCATTAGGCAGCCGAAAAAATTGATAAAATGTGAAAGAATGTCCTTTCGGCAGCAAAAGATGTCAACCGGAAAGAGATCAAGACCATACAGAACCTAGTTTGACACTAAAGAGATAGAATACTAACTAGCGTGAGAAAATCTGTTCCATTACTCAGCACCACTAGTTTATTTATTATCATCTTTTTAACGTTTATTATTACATATGTGGATAAAATTGAAAGAAAAAATTTGGAGCGATTTTTTGAGAATCATAATTTTCGTAAATTTCAAGCGCAAATTACGCAAAATCTTCTCGCTTTTTCAAATAATAGTACCTGACCTTATTTAAAGAGCTAATTTCAGAGAACAACCTTTTCTAAAGCAAAAATCTCTATCTTCAATTCTGTAGTTGTAATGTTTTAGCAATTTCCGAAAAAAAGAGATATACCCGAAAATGGGACTAGCGTAATAATTTTTACCGTCCCTTATTACATAAGTGGGGAAAATTTACAGAAACGATTTGAAGAGATTTTTGAGAAGCAAAATTTTCCTAAATTTCAAACGCAAATTACATAGAAACTACTTGTTTTTTCAAAAAAATTGTACACGATCGTATTCAAAGTGCTAATTTTGTAGAGTTGTAATTTTTAATAGTCTTTCTGGCGAAAATTTGCTGTTTATTGCCGCACGATTACACATGTAACTTTCTTTTCTTACGAAGAATACTTAAAGCGAGAAAGTAAAAGACAATAAAATCGTGTACATTGGATGCTTTTTATTTCTGTGTTAATTCTCCTTTTTTTAACATATTTACTAATATTCGATAAGAGTTTGAGAAGTTTGCAAATGTACGCATCTGTAAAATTGATGGAAAGTAATTTCTATCAAATTTGGCAATGTGGTTACGTAGACTGTGGTCGACTTAACGTGCAGTTTTTATTAGTAGTCTGTACTTCAGAAGCAGAATACAAACCAGTAGTATGTACTTCACTGCTAATAGATAAAAAGATAGTAACTAGAAATTGTCTTGAAAATATATAACAAGATCTGAAGCACAAATTCAAAAGTGTTCAATCCGCCTTTCTTGTAACGTTCAAATCAACGGAACCGCCAAACTTCACGGAATATAGTACATGTTCCACTAATTAAAATAGCTCAGTGATTGTATAATGCTGAAAATTATCTCAACTGATGAGGTTTGGTCCCCAAAAACCAACTACTCAATCTTAGGTTTGTCAACATTTTTTTAATATTCTAAATTCGTTGTTTGCTTGTTCGTCGAATTTACAACAAAAATATTCGGAATTTTACTTCCAATTAATCTACTCTCGAATCGTTCAAATAGATAAATTAGAAAAATACAAAGGGCACAACCTGATGCTATTGTCTCGAAAGACGGTATCAACCAGCAAACGAAGTTCATAATGCTACGCAGTCAGAATTATTTCAAATTCCGTCAGCCTTCACATAGGTCGTCGCGTGTATTTTGAAAAAGTAGTATATATTGCACTCATTATTAGATGTAAAATCTAATCTGGAAATATTCGAAAATCACAAGAATATGTGCTGATGGGATATGACCTACCAAATTTTTATTTTGCTCTTTCTGTGTTTATCTATTTTGTCTACGTTTTACCTTTCATCTCTGATTTTTGTTTAATCAGCTGGGTTTAAATATAATTGAACGCAAATTTGTAATTCATGTGATTCTTTTATATTCCAATTTCTAGATTCGACATGGATTTGTACACTGAGGATACGTGAAATATGTACGCAAAACGTTGTGTTGAATCTTATTTAACACTAGAACGCCCGCACCTTGCATTGACTGAGCGCACCGTTTATCAGCTATCGGGAATCAGTCAAATTGACGGCTGCTGGGCGTTTAATATAAATCGATAAAGTCGATATAACATTTTCGATTGAATGAATATTTTCGAAATTTTCACGTATACTTTAAATCATAATTACATTTATAGTCAAGTAATCAGAATGGCTTTCTGTTCATTTTAATAAAGATAACATTACTTAAATATGTTGTAGCCGTTAAAATGATGGCATCGGACGTTCTAGCATTAATGGCTTTCGTGGATAATTTTTTTCTGAAATTATTAGACTTTGTATTGTAAATAACTAGTGATCCTCGTTTGTGCCTTGTGAGTCAATGAGTGATGAGTTCCAGTAACGAGGGACGATTGCGAGCCAGCGCCGCGGCCCGTCCTGCCACCCCTGACCTTTCCGCTGGGCGCCGTCGCCGTCGCTGGCGCTGCCTTGGGCCCGCTCTCTTTGCAGTGGGCGGCCGCCACGTCCGCCAGCGGACGCACCTGCGGTCTTCGCCCCCCTCCCCCACCCCACCCCACCCCACCCCACCCCACCCCCTCTCGCGACTACACACGTGATCGATACGCGCAGCACGAGAGAGGCGCTCTTCCACCGTAGCCCAGCGTTAGCAATTATTTATTTATTATTTCGCCACGTGGGTCTTTTTTGCTTTCGTGGAAGGGAAAGTAACGATACAATAAAATCCTTCCTGTGGGGTAAAGTAATGCGTCAGTGGATGAAGTCCGCGAAGCAGGGAAAATGTAAAAGACTTAAATACTAAATACTATTAGGGGAGAAAGAAGGTATTACTTGGACGACGAAACAAGCAGTTTGAATTTAGCTCAGTGGCTTCATTTAGGCTTCAGGACCTTTTACATGCAGTAAATCTACTAACATGGGACAGCCGGCTTTACTTTCCCCCCGAAGAAAGGAGTACGAAGGATTTTTTCGCCCTTAAAAATTCACGGCTTCGATCGGGTATGAACCCGCGAACTTGGGTATAACCGCCGATACGCTAACCGTTACACCATTGCCGCCGCGAAAGTTCAAAGGATCAAATAGCAAAAATTAGGATCAAAATTCAAAATGTTAATATCGGTACCTGTTCAACTCCCTGAAAACCATGTTTTGCTGAACAGAAAATAAATAAATAAATAGTAAATAAATTCATCAATAAATAAATACAGAAAGAAAGAAATAATTAAAATAAAAAATAAAATAAAAGTAGTATTTTGAACGTTGAGCCGTTTTGAACGTCTAAAATATGTCGTTTTTTTATTTATCTTGTTTATCCATCAGTTGCGGTACAGTGGTCTCGCAAATCAATCAATAATCAAATCGACCATTGTAGAAATCACGACCGTTAATAAGTAGTAGGATAATGGATCACGGATCGGTCAATTAATGAATTACACTAGTTTGCCAACGTTTCGGAATATTTAATTCCTTCATCAGGGCTTACTAATACATATACTGGTCAAACATAATGTTCCTCCACCGCACAACTCCAATACAGAGTTGCTGAAGCACACACGTCCATAGCAGGTCCGACCATGGCCACGGCCCGAAAGAAAAAGTCAAATCAAGGCCGTCAATGGATTTTAGCGGCTAGGCGTTTTTGTTGAGATGAGTGATACTAATTGCGGTGTGATGAGGATGAAGATGGAGAAAGTGGTGGCATGAGAGGCAGGGAAATAGGAGAACCCCAATGAAAGGTTCCATGAAACCTCTTTGCCCACCACGAACCCGACTGGTCACTGGTTGCAAGCCTCATCGCTTCTCAAGATAATGGTCTAATATGAAGTCAGATGAAAGTTTTTCTATTACAATTGAATTTATTTATTTATTTTAGTTAATAAACAGTTAAAAACTGCGTATGACGTGCTATGGGGAGAAGTGAATTGTGTGCACATTTTCAAAATTCTGTGATCCCTACACTAAGTCATATACTACTTAAATTTTGAATTTTTGAAAGGGAGGGAAAAAAACTCCCATGTAATAAAATCTATTTTCAAGGATAAACAATCAATAAATTTTGAATTTTGAAAGGGAGAAAAAAAACAAAAAACTCCCATGTAAAAAAATCTATTTTCAAGGGTAAATAAGCAATAAATTTTGAATTTTGAAAGGGAGAAAAAAAATAACAAAAAAAACTCCCATGTAAATTTGTCGTGAATACATCAACAGAATATTTGTATTTTGTTTATTTGTTCGTCGTCAAATACACTTTCGCCTTTGTTTCGCGCAAGTTGCATTTGCAGTTTTTCTGTTCTCTGGAAATGAATTTTAACACATAAATTCGCTTTCTTATAGCTTGAAGTGCACTCTGGAAGAAAACTGGTCCTATAGCTACTCCACTGGGGATAATACAGTGTCACTTTTCCAATACTTTCTCAAGAGGATGATTTGCCCTTTTTGCAGAACAACTTGCCGCAACTGTCATACTGTCAAATTGAGCGTAGATTTGTGGAGAAGTCTGCTCAACAGACATTGTCTTCTGACGTTCATACTTACATATTTTAGCGGTTTAATGCTTTAGAACGCAAACAAGGAATGAACCATATACTTATTGCACCCGAAAGAAACATTCAACAGATGTAATTCCGTAGATTGGACGTATTTTTATTTGAACTTTAAAAGCGATATTATTTTAATGTCGGTAATAGGGACAAAAATATTTTTGTGCAAAATATGCATAGTTCTGTAAAATGCCAATAAATACCTTGAGTAGGACAAATGTAATTAGAGAAAAGACAATCAAAGCATATGAATCAATGTTATTGTTGTGTTTAGTACATTCTTTTATTCTCGTGATTTATTATTAAAAGATTGAAACGGTACCTATAATGAGGTATATCTACATTGTATAAATTGCCATGATGCGTGCAAGAAAGCTCTTACATGTTTCACTTTCACTTCTACGTGTTTTCATTATTAGGCCGCCTGCAGAATAATTTTAACGAAACACTGAAGTTGAAAACACTAACGAAACGTTAATAAAATGTTTAATTCCACTAAGTCTTAAAAATGGATAGTCATAAAGTTGTAGAAGAACGAAACGCCACACGATAATTAGAAAAAGCTGAACACAAATTACTCTGTTATAAATTCGGTTTTCTGTTTCTCTGCAAACTCCTAATTAGCATGGCTTAATTGTTCTTTTAAAGTGCCTACTTTCCGTCGCATTTCCTCTGGTTTTGAAAGCTTCAGAAGCTTTGTATTGGGAGTTGAGAATTTTGAGACCGTAATTGTTTAGCAGAATGTCTTTGCAGTGCAAATTAACAAATGTTGGGAGGAATTTTACTTCTACGTCATACGTCACATACAGTTTTTACTGTTTTTGACAAAATAAATCTAATCTAATCCAATCCAATGAAATCTGTGAAGTTCCCGTTCAGTACTTTATTCCTTGTGTGATATGGAGCTTTGCGGGTGCAGAGTGTTATTGCACATCTACTGAAAATATTTAACTCGGGTCACGTACATTACTGGTGACAGTTTTAAGGTATTTTTAAGCGATTTAACGTGTTTTTGTTCTAGGAGAATGGATGGAAGTTGTAACGTAACGGCATTTTTCTACTCTCATTGTATTATTCTGTCATTTGATGGCTGCAAAGTTGCATAATGATAGATTTCATTATGATACAGGTTCTTGACCAATCATAGAGAAGTTTACAAACCAAGTATTGGCAATTAATCATCGAAAATAGTTCTAGTAAATATTTCCTTCGATTGTGTACATTACAATTGCATTTAATATTACATTATGCATGCCAGTTTTAATTTCTTTTATTAGTAGTATTTTTACGTGGAATATTATTTAAGGTAAAGTGGATCATAATTTCACTTTAATCCTATTTCACTAGCGCAGGTAAATCCAAGTCACTTACGGTAGTGTAGGGTAAGGGGCTGTCCGCTAGGTTGCCTTGGCTGAACCCTGCATGTCAACTGCCACGAAACTATTCAATGTAAAAGTTTAATTTATAAAAGTTACCATACGACGTAGAAAAATTACCTTATGAAACTCGTTGTAATCGATGTTAATACAATTGTGTGAAGTTAACGATGCGCGTTTCTCACTCGTACCGTATTATCCTATTCATGTATTAATACCTCTCATTTCATCATCGTTTCATATTGTACCACTGCAAAGTGTATCATACCATACAATAAACATAGTCTGATATCGGCGATTTTTCCTACGTTCATATTGTCCCTGTAATATAATACATTTTTTTTACTACCACAGGGCTCAAATTTATTCTATTGCTAATATTTTTCTCTATTTTCCCAAGATATAAGTTATTAATGTTAAATAGAGCTCCTAGTGTCTTACTTAGCTCTAAACAATGAAGCTAACTTAAACGATTTCATTCTAGAACCTGTTTAATTAGTTCATTATGACTCTAGGTAAGAGATTCATACACAAATAATCAGTTTCCTTCAATTAATAAATTATTTATTTATTTATAAACCGGCAATCGCCCAATAATATACATTATCATACACTTTGTAGAAAATGTAATACTCTAATATATAAGGACAAGAAAGTACATATATGTATCATATGCGTTTAGGTAACTATTTGAAGTCATTTAACAAGAGTTTCTTCACTAGACTTAGACTATTTTTATTGGAGTACACATCTTTATTTAATTCATTTACTAATCTGCTCATTTTCCATAATGGTGCAAAATACAACTGATTTCATTTCGCTAAAAGCGTTAAAAATTGGTATGATCATGGTTTCTCAGATTTAACAATGGAACTTTCCACAAGTTTTTTTCATGATGATCGATACAATTAATTTAATTGTTTATCAAGTTATATAGAAACTTAATAAGATTAAGAATTATATAGAAATTTAAGTGCTGAATTGTTCACAAATTGGTTGTTGTTGAACGCTTATGTCTAAAACCATGTTGTTTGTTAATTAGTATACTCTGTAGGGAAGCAGCTAGTTTATCTGTAATAATTGCTTCAAATAATTTCGGTATTGTGCTCAGTTTCTAGATACGTCCATAATTTATCACATCCGACTGGTTACCAGATTTGTGGATAGGAGCTATAAAACTCGTTTTCCAAATTGCTGGAAACTTGCCTTCAGTCAGCGATTTTGAAAACAGATGTTGTAATATGGGAGTAAGATTTGTTTTACATTTTTTTAAATAAATAAATAATGAAATAATAAAATAAATAAATATTGAAGTTAATAGTGTGTAGTAAGTGTTAAATTCCAAGAAAATATCAAGAAGACATTTTAACAGAAGAAACTTTAACTTGACTGACTTCTAAACACGGTTTTGAACTTAGTTTCACTTATATATCGGTAGTAGAGGAATAATAGCATTTCATTTTCAAGATTGTCACAGTATTACGGCCACAACGTTGGCAACATTTTCAAGGACGCGATGGCTCCCGAACAGCGAAGTTTCGGTTGCCTACGGACTTGGTTCCCACGTCTTCTTTGATCCAATAGATTTGCAGATGTGAGATAGCAGATTAATTCAGAGAAATTGATTTTGAGATCCTTTTGCAACGTTTCGCCTTTATGTTTGTATGTTGATACTGAAATGAAAACCATAAATATTATTAAAAAACTGTGAAATACAAATTATCACACAGCAGGGGCACGACAAGGGTTTTTACTTTAATTAAATACCCCCCTTTGGGTGCGCCACTGTCTAAGATACAATCACAACCTTTCTCTCATCATATTTTTTCAACTTCGTATTTTTCATCAAACGAACATGAATGTAATGCATCATTCATGATATTTTCCCACAAAGTTAGTGATAGTAAAATGGGGTATATAACCCTGACTTCCAAAATCGAAATCCGCGGAACCAAATCCCACTTGGTGTTGTAGGAATACGAAGATCGAGCAATGCTCAGAATGCCAATGGCACGTTCAACGCTTGGCTTGTCTAAAAGGACCGTAGATTAAACTTCCCGGCGCAATTCCCCCAACCACATTCAGTATCCTGGCATTTAACGGAACTGACTGCTAAATTAAGTATGCTATGCTATGCAAACAGAACCCTTCCAAATTCAGTGAGCGTACATAGCTCGATGTAGTGCATTCTGACGTGAAACATGCATAATATTCTGGGCCAACACCTCGTACCCTGGGTAGATAATTATATTGCAGAAACTAGTTTTACAAGTAATAAATACTGAATTACCCACGTAATTTGTGTACGCCTTTTTCATGCAATTTGAAATACTACTGGCACACCGCGACACCGTGTCTTTTATTTACGAATCAGTATTTTTTGTAAAAATGTTTTACTTAATAGATGGCAAGTATTCTTACGCAATGCAATCTAAATTATTTCGGAATCAACAACACGTTACAGAAAATCCACATTTAACTATGGTACTTATTTTTACAGTCAACATTAAAAAGGCAGACTTTGCTTCTTCCAAAAAAAGTAATATATTTTATATGGCTAATTGATTTCATAGCATTAGAGATTTTCTGACTCAGTAACATGACAATAGCAGACTAAATGTATTACACACGTGAAACAATCGAGACAACCATGAAATGTTAATTTCTTTGTTATCTCTAACAATTTATTTCACTGTATAGCTATTCCTATATGCAAGCATTGTAATCAACTTCTGGCTTAAAGAGCCCCATTTTGATTCGATTTTTTGTTTCTTTTTCCTTTGATCAATTCAGAATATTTGATGGCTCCTTTGCCCTTTTTATGGGCATATACTGATGGCTTACGTAAGATGTTCCTTTCGAATATCTTCTGAACCGTTGCAGATATTGAGATGCGGTTTCTACTAAACCAAGCGGTTTTCACTATGCCAAGGCACAGATGATGTATACTGTTGAACGATAACTTTTTTACATTTAATAGATATTGTTACAACTCTGTTATTGTTTGAATGTTAAAGATATCTTTAGCCCACGATGAAGAGCATGTAGAGAGTTCATTTATGCATATTACTTAATGCGACCATTCTTGAGACGTTTTACGACTGCGTCTGTTAGCCACTTTTACGCGTAAATCCAACGTTCCCCTTCCAGGCTCACTTCCTTGTGCCCCCTCGCACTCCCGCTTCCAGCCAACGGTGTCACTCGACCGCTGAGACACAGGCGCCTGCCGCCGTTACTCCAAATTTTGGGCGCCGCTATAACAACAGGATATGGAAGGATTTTCCTAAGGACGAACCAAAGTGACAGTTCGCGTAACCAGTAAACATCACGTTTAATTCAGAGAAGTATCCCTCCGCCGCAACAGCTGATCAGCTATGCCCATTCGTAAAGTGATAATGGCTCATGTAAAAACATCCTTATGCTGAAGTCTAAGAATTTCGCTAAGGTATACGAAGGTACGCGAGTCAGGGAAATATTTAAATTTAATTACGTGTGTGGAAAATCTCTTAATATGCTCTCACAATCAGTGAAAGAAAACAAATGTAAATAGAAAGAAAAATGATTTAAGCCGGAAACGGGGGCACCGATACGCATCTCGCATTCAAGTCTCGGTTTTAAAATAAACATAATATTCATTACACAAAAAGTAAATTTAATGTAATGTTTATTGAAAAAAATAATTTTTACAGAAGAGTACATAACACTACACTTCCTACATTCAATTATTTCTCGCAGCACATTATATTTTTGTCGGACGAGGGCATCACAAAAGGAAGTGTCGAAGCCATTTACAAATTAGCCAACTCCAAACGAACTATTGCAGGGAGGGAGTCTGATGGGCTCGAGGGCACAACGACCATAGAACCTTAAGTTATGTTGCCAGCACTAGCTGTCACTTTGGCTCATCCTTAGGAAAATAGTTCTATATCTCTGGTAACTTCTATCATTCCTTTGTCATCTATTTGTTGCCTCGGCGTTTGTATGGACACACGACTAAATGGTCACAGCCACGTCTTATCCGAAGAAAATGAAACCAATGGACGACCAGCTCTCTTACGTTCGATTCTCAATCCCAACTCTTCTTTAAAAATACATTCCTGTTTCACTATGTATTTACAAGCATATTCTCCGCATGATAACTGACGCATGCATTCTATAGACTTCATCTCCCCAAAGTACATTAAATAAATTACAAATCTTTTAAAACAAAATTTTAAGAAGATTAGAAAATGACCCTTGCTTATCAGCTACAAGACACTTCTCAACGACCTTGCAATAGAACCAATTACGTTTACATTTCCCGCTTTACGAGGTTTTTCATAAGAAGAGAAAGTTATGTAATGGTGCGCCAGAAAATAGCGAATTTTCTGCAGAAAAGCTCTTATTGCCGGGCTCTGATAACGAAATAATGGATAAATCCTACTGCAAAATAAAAGAATCCTTTAACATAAGGTGTAGCCTGAATACATGTTTTTTTTATCTTAATACAGAAAAATCTATTGATAGCAAAACGTCTATCGATCGTCTATCCATTTGTTCGTCTGTCTGCCTGTCAGTATGAGGTCAACACTAGCGCCTAAAACGGTCAACCCATTCATCAAAATTGGTATTACTCAATCGATCTGAATGATCTCGTGGCTTTGTGAGTCTCAAACAATTATTTTGATTTTTAAGGGTACTACTCATGAAGCCTCAAAAACATTTTCAAAAGTTTCTCAAAAACGGCACCAAAAGGTATAGCCGAATATGGTGGTGAAAAGTGCTCTCAAACCAAATCGATAATCGTGACGCTCATGCGAAAGAGAATATGAAATGACGTAGATTCTCAAAAAAATAAGGGCAACCCTCCTAGGGCAATCTGTTGCAGATACAACGAGAAACGTGTTTTTCATGCTTTAATTTTTTTCTCGGCTTCTATTGCGTGTATCAGGCTGAAAAAAAATTGCAGAGACGGGGTAACATAGTTGAATTTGATGGTATTTTTGTCTATGAATTTTGACGCCAAATTCATATAGAACAAAAATAAATTTTTGAAATTGATTTTCGACGTGATATCTTTGAAGTACTGTCTCAATTTCTACCCCCAAATGGGTTTTGTAACATTTTATAACATATATTTTTTCAGATTTTTAAACAATGGGGACAGTAGTGAAAATTTTTTTCAGGTTAAAAATTTGAAATCGCGCCTAAATGTGATTGGAAAAAACCTTTTTTTTAATTAAAAGAGTATTTTCCATTGAATGAATATGATTTTCTAACAATATATTGGGAATTTTGGAGGATTTCCTTCATATTGAATTTTACAGTATGTGCAACAGCTAGAGTATCAATACTCAATCGTAATTTCTCACACGATTAACCACATTAACACAAGATAAACATTAGTTATAAAATATCGAAAACGAGGACAGGAAGGATACTTTTCCCGGAAGAACAGAATCGACAAAAGGAGGACTGTCCCCCCTAAAGGAGGACTGTCCACCTCATAATTATCAATTATAAAAGCTTTTTGCGCACATCCAGCTGAGACCATAGCTCTAGGTGAATACATTGTTTCCAAACTGCAAAGGAAGAATCTTGGTGAGTATGGGGTACGTTTTTGGGGTCTACCGCGCCGGATCTGACATAGGAAGTACTTCCACTACACAGGATGACGTTAGCCAAGACATTGGTCTTGAAGGGCGGTTCTCCGCGGCAGGGGAAAAAAATTAACGGTCAGCGTCAACGTAAGAACACTAAATGTCTGTAACAGAGAGTAATTTGCATGTGCATGAACACGTCTCTGCACTATCGTAACCATAAGCTAAAAAGAAATATATAGGGTCCCATTAAAAAATCGAAGTTGATATTTATTAAATTAAAAAAGGTAAAGTTTAATATACGCCTCTTAAGTGTGCCTCGTATTCGTTCGATTTAGCGAAAACCGCATTGCAATATCTGCTACAGTTTAGATGTTCGAAGGGAGCGTCTAAAGTGAACCGCTTGTGTCTTATGAATAACTTCAGTACCTACCCGACGTTTTTGTCGTACTCATTTTGCTGGATGCGAGAGAAGTGGGAGTTTGTTATTAAGTGAGATTCACCATCGAATCAGATACGTAGCTGGGTTGCATGGTTTGTCTTTGACGAATGTTTTGAATCAAATTTTGCGAACAACGCTCGTTGTTACCTTTATTTATAATTGAGTTCAGCATAGTAAATGAGGTGAAGTAGGTATTCCTTAAGTCCAGAAAACTTGTACTTCACTCAATGTGTCACGTAAAATATTGACTGTTTCTTTGACGAATTAAAAAATAAACACAATTCTCAACGACAAATACCTCATCTGATAAATATGTAATGAAGCGTACGTAAAAGAGGCTTCTCGCGAAATGTTTTCTGTTGCGTCGCTTCCTTTGCTGTTCGTCCTCCCCCTCGCGCTGCCTTATCTCGTCGCCCCGTCCCTCCTTCGGAAAACCCCTTTCGAGCGGAGGACTGCCTGCGTATTACTCGGGATCCGCCGCTGACTGGAACTCACTGAAACACGAGATTGTCGCGCTTCCCATCAGCTTGCGCGCCCTGGCCCCGCCGCGCCCCGCCGCGCCCCGCCGCGCCCCGCCGCACCCCAGCGGCGCGTGGCGTCGAGTTGCCGCGCTGAATGGCGCCTGCCGGATCGCGCGGGAAAGCGCGGCTGGGAAGCCGCCGCCCTCCAATAAATTGCTGCTTTGCGAGTTTGCGAAGCGCGTGGCGGAGGACGGTTGCAGAGGAGGAGGTGCGAGAGGAGGAGAAGGGGGGCTGCAGCGGCCGAGCGAGAGGAAGAGCGCTGTCAGGTGGAGGAGCGCGACAGGCAGAGGCGGGCGGAGAGGGGAGAAGGGCACGTATTATCTCGCATCAACACCACTCCGTTATCTCTCTCTAGATCTATTCACAGGTGCACCCGCCGCCTTTGTCGTTTGGCGACTCAGGGCATCGACTGATGTCCGATCCGCAGTGTTACTGCCTCTACCCGGGAGGTCTTAGGGTTCGGGTCTCGATGGTGGAAGGATTTTCGAAACTTCCTTAATAGATAAGTCGAATTCAACCACTATCTGAAGGAGAATTCTAGCGGCCGGCTGCGCTGATCGGTAGATTTCCGTGGTTTCTCCTAACAAAGCCTGGCAAATGCCAGACCAGTACCCTTACAAACGGACGGTGGGCGATATTGCGTTCCCCTTCCTCGTTCTCCTGTGATAAAAAAAGCATGCATATTATTTATGGGACTAATGACCATGTCAGTTGACGCGCTCAGAAACACTAATGAATCAATCAATCAGAGACGCACCTACAATTTTTCTCGTGGAGACGGGAGTACGATACAAATGATCTTCCGACATGATGTTTTCTTATCAACAATCTTTCTTTTATGCTGACCATGAAGTGCATTTTACTCGTTGACTTAATGTTAATATTTATAACTATAACAATAATAATAATAATAATAATAATAATAATAATAATAATAATAATAATAATAATAATAATAATAGAATAAATTACATTACTATAGGAAGTTGCTATATTTTGAATATGAATCATTAGATTCCAGGAGGAGATCTGGAACCCCATGAATACATCCCCCCTCTTTCGGGTGCGTTGGTGGATTTGTTACATATCAGGGCATATTGAATTGTTAAAAGGAATATCGTTTACTGACACTATTTCTCCGTATTTATGTTTCCCTCAGGTTTGTGCAAAATGTCATTGCAATTCCACAGTGGAATATGCTATTACGATGCAATGCGCAATTCCACTAGTCTCATAATATTCATTTAGATATACGCAGAAGCGGGTGATATTTTTTGCAGTAATTTGTGAGTGACAATTTTCTGTTCGTTTGCTTCTGTGAAATTGAAAATTGATATCTAATGTACAGTTACCAGTTAAAAACCCTTTAGAAAAGCACTGTAATGTTCTTCCTCCAATTCCCAGGATGATTTAATGCGGAGCGGTTTAGGAATGAAGTTGCTCTTTGTGAGGCGTTCCCTTAAAGCACTTGCTTTGCCGGCTGAAGCTCGTCTTGCATGTCCTCTGCAACCCGCCCCGCCGCCGCCCTTGACGAACGTCCAATGCAATCGGAGGGGACGGCGGGGAGGTGACAAAGCTGTGCGGAGGACGGGGGACGCGGGGGAGGGGCGGGGAGTGGGATGAAATCGGCTGTGGTGAGGGGAAGGGAAGCGGGAGATGGGCAAAGGGGGTGGCGGGGACGTTGGAGGAGGGGGAGGCGGGCGTGACGGATCGACGGGGGACCGCCCGCCCGTTGGGCGGGGGCGTGCGCGGAGGGGCGAGGTGTGGAGAGGCCGCCCGCTGGCCTTGTGGGTAAATATTTGAGTTCCTTCAGAAGGGCGCCGCCGAGGAGCCTTAATGGAATCCTGGAGGGCGGCGAATGAGGCCGGAGGCTCCTTGGGCGACATCTGTTTGCCGCCGCGATCTGCGTCGCGAGTGCGCCTCGACTGCGACTGCTTTAGCGCCCCCCCCTCCACCCGCCCCTCCCCCTCCACCCGCGCTTCCCCACCCTCCTCTCGGAGGGATTTTTAATGCGCGCCGCTTGACTTATGCTGGCCCGCCTGCTTTTGCAGGAAACGTTTTCGTGGAAGCAAAAGTTGGGGAAATTGCAAAGTGTATCAGTTTCTCTGAAAGTTTGATTTAAGGGAAGCCAATAATAAGAGAATGAAAGTTAAAATATAAGGAAATTACACTGCATTTTGGTCCCGTTTCGTCAATTCTCTTAAAACTGAAAAACGGTACGTCATCACCCATGACTGTTCTGTCCTGTCTGTAGATAAGTTTTAGGGTTCCTACACATAACCGTTTTTTATAAATAAGATGTCAAAAGAAGGAGAATTTCACGGAAAGGTAATGAATTGCACATTCAATACAATAAAAAAGCCTATAAATTAGTCAGACGCTAATGCAGTCCGTATCGCACGACCTTAAAGAACTATGACTACGACGGTTGCCCATATCTCGAAAACGGAGCGTCCTTCTAGCTTCAAACCAATTTTATACTCCGACAGGCGAAAGTTCTGTCCACTACGCCGTCATCTCCAAAATCAGAACTTTTAGGTCATGTTGTGTTGACGCTTTCCGATCCCTCTGCCTGCTCCATTTCCGCGGCAAAGGAGATGCATGGAGGATTCTCACACCGTTCGCCGATTTGCACGAATCGCAATGCCCCCTGCAGTGCAGCTAGTGCCCACCACTGAAGAGGTTTTATTTAATCTGTGTATGGTACCTCTACAGAATCTAAGTCCGTTGCCTACATCCCTTTTGTGGGCGCAACTCTTCGGCACCTTTGCTGTTTTACATCACAGCTCTGTTCCCTGCCCCTACCATCGCGACCGGAACCCGGAGCTCCGACGGCGACAGAATTTTCCACACGTGCTAGATATAGGTAGCTAGATAGAATTCAGCCGCTGTCTGGAGAAGAATTCTAATGGCCGGCTGCTCTGATCGATATTTTCCCGTGGATTCTCCGATTAACCTCAGACGAATGCCGGAACAACACCCTAATATACGGGGCATGGACAACACACGATCCTTCCTTCCCCTTCTTGTCTTTTCTCATTCCTATCTTACACCCATATACACTCACATGTTTTACACTATTCAGAATGTCGGGGATCAGTCTGGAGCTTAGAGTTTATCTGCAGGTTACAGCTTACGGCGCCCTGTTTGGGTGCAGAACGTTGGTTCGGAAAATCCCGCTAGCTGACATTGTGGCCGTCACCTGATCTCACCATCCAGCGGTGGAAGCTCACAACCCCTCCCTGTGAAAACACATACACTACACTTACTGGAATAATCTTAGCAATTGACGCCCTCGGTATCACTAATGAATTAAACGGACACCGGGCACAGCTTCGCCCAACTCTAGGAATCTCGCGCAAGTCGTAAAACTACATACTACCTTCACAAACATTTTACTATATTACTCATTTCCATTGAGTCCTGAAGTTGAAAGAAAAATATGCAGTCGCCAGTTCTGTGAAAGGTGTCTATGTATTTGTTAGATACATAGAAACTCAGAAAAAATCAAAAAGTAAAGGAAACATTTTTTTATATTTTGTATGAATATTGAATTCTGTTATTCCGCCTACGCTCATACTGCGCTCACCGATTGAATTCTCATACTCATTGCGTCACTGTTTTAATACAGCTGACGTCAAGTGACAGCAAGGCTGCCTCATTAAAAATTTGTTATTCACGTGTTACGTTTTGTAACAGCAACATTTTTATATTCATTTTATGTAAGGAACATCCTTATACACTGCACCATGTTTTTACAGTGTCAGAGAAGACTGCTTTCGTTAAAATATTTAATTTGTTGCAGTGCTATACGGATGTTCATAATTTATATTACAGACAGTGTTGGTCGGTACATTGTGGAAAACCAACGTCTGTGGTTCTGACGATCCCCCTTGAGCACCCCAACCAGCGATTATGCCTGACGCAAAACACTACAAACATTTAGTGAACCTTGCCCAAGGCATTGGCGAGAATTTAAGCGCCCAAATCCCGACACAACTATTGCAACCCCTGAAAATATTCTAATATACTATAACCAATTTTTGTCTCATATTGCGATCCAAGCCTACGAGTATTTACTTAGGTCTTGGATTCTTTTATGTCAGATCATGGATTCTTTTCTGTCTCTACCATCAAAAATCTGATTATCATATTAACATATTTACATATTACCATTTTTACATATATAAAATCGTTATCTCGAATTCAAAGTAAAACATAAAAAATCTCTTAATACTATAAAAAACGCTTGCTTTTCTTTAACACACTTAAAAAATGCATAACTTTCTCCCTTGACTCCAAAAGAAAAATAACATCCACTCATCAAAAATGATCTCTTAACTACACGGTATTTTTTACTCTTGGTTCATACGAAGCGTAGACCAACCTAAATTTGAAAAGAGAAAAAAATTGCGAAATTAATTAGCAATTTAATAGTTCTATATGGCGGGATATTTGGATTCGTACAGACCGATTAACCAATTGTTGAAGTACCAGCTTATGAGAGGTGTTCTCAAGTCTAGATACTACTATAGCCTTGGGCGACTTTAATGACAAACGAGCCTCATGGGGATGTAGATTTTCTTCCCCGAATGACAAATAACTATTCAAATACGCAATAAAAAATAATTTAATTATCTTCGCTCCCTGAATCCCTCGCATTATGCACGCAAGCATTTCATTCTACCGGATATTTTAGATTCTACCGGAAATTTTAGATATCGCAGAAAATAAAATCTTCACCAATTCTTTGAATTTGTCCTCACAGATTCTAAGTCATATCACTTCCCTTTACTTCTCTATTGTGACGCAAATTTCATAATATCTACTCACCTGAACGCACATAGTCATACGATCATTAATAGGCAATTGTTCGAAGAGCATCTCGCCGGGCCAATCTTTTTCTTAAAACCATTTTATTATCTGTATTTTTTAACAATTTAAAAAATGAAATTGTCAATGTAAGATTATCTTAATTATTAATACGATGATTTGGTAATTTTCTGTTTACAATTCATAACACTCTCTGGTATTTTGAAATCATGACATTCGTCCTGGACGAATACGGAAGCGTCTTGAGTAATGTGTTGAAATTGGGGACACTCCACCATTTCCTCCGAGAAATCAGAAAATGGCATCGACTTCGTTCCATTGTGGGCCAACCCCCGCCCCCGAGTGTGCTGGCCAGTGCAGTGTGTGCCGGGGGCCTTGCCGAGGTGCGACAGCGTCCACTCGGAGGCCCGGGCGGGGTCCTGGCCGCCCCGCCTCGCCCCGCCCCGCCCCGCCCCGCCCCGCCTCGCCTCGTCGGCTGCCACCTCGGTCACAGGGCTCGCCAGAGCGGACGGACCCCGCCCTGCACCACCGGCCCCTTGGCCACCACGCTAATCCCAGCGCCACCCCTCCGTTGTACCCAAGCGCCCGCCCCCGCCGCTCTGGTTGACCACAATGCTACGTCCGCCGCCTCCCCATTGTAGCCGCCACCGCCACCGCCGCCGCCCCTCGCCCTGTTGCCACTGTCCAGCCACCCTCGACGCCCCCGCTGGCGCAGCGGCGAGGCTTCGATGGCGCTGGCACGGCGCCAACAGCTGCACCGAGTTCATCATTCAGCTGCGCGCGCCAATCAAATCCAGCTGGCTCCCCGCCAATGCACGCCCCGCCACCTTCCCCGCCACGGCGCCGCCACCCCCGCTCCTGCCGCTCTGGCGCCCCGCCCCGCCCCGATCGCCCTCTGTCCCCGCCCCGCCGTCGTGGCCCGCCGCAAGCGCCCCGACGCCCAGCGGCATAGCCCCTCGTTCACATCTCGCACGGCAGGGCTGACGACGCAACGCTCTGGCGGGCACTTGTCAGTATCTCTTCACGATCAATATTCTATTGCATTGACAGCTGTGAACTTTTCTAGACGCGTTACATCTTGAATCTATGCCAAGCCAGAGATTACAACTAATTGCTCTTCGTTTGTTCGATTAGTTTGTCTAGTTTTAGGATATTAAATATGTTATTTATTGAGCAAATCAAAATTATCCCACATTTCATGTTCATACTACTCTAGTATATACTTTTTACTTTCCCTCAAATATCACAACGGACGAGAATCAACTTGACCAATTTTCACGTGGAAATGTGGCGTCTTCTGTAGAAGAGTGCAGCAGCGTAGTTGCACATTGTGCCAGTCCATCCCTGCGAGTGGTGGGGCGAGGGGCGAGGTGGGGGCGTCTCGAGGACGGGAGGTGCGTCCCGACCCGCCTGCCGCCCCTCCCCGCCACTCGCTGGCCACGACGCGCCGTGGGGGGGGGGACGTGTCCCCGGGATAGATTTTAGAAAGCCACACACGACTACTTACACGCGGCATCCCCTTATCGGCTCCGGGGGCAGGGGAGGGAGAGGGAGAGGAAGAGGAAGAGGGAGAGGAAGAGGGAGAGGGAGAGGGAGAGCGAGAAGGGTTGCTCAAGGGATTACGGCGCGAGCGTCCTCGTGATGACCTCATCGCATTCTGCGCACAGATGCACTTGGACAGAGTGCTGGTCGCGCGCGGCCAACGCTTTGCCCCCGAGGGGACCGAGCAGAAGCCATACGCGCTCGTCAGCACTCGTCTTTGCGAGAATTGAAAGACAACTTGTTTGGTTATAAACGACCTTAGGTTTAAATTTTGTGATGATATTCTTTGCCTTCAGCTCCTGACACGTCACACATGCAAACAGCTAATGTGCGTTTCTTTGGGATAATTCACGAATATTATGTTTTCTTGACTTTAAAAATAAAATATTACCTTTTCTTGAGTTTATGTCAGTTATAGAAAAAGAAATAAGACTACATTATTTGTTTTGTTGGTTGCCGATGTTTCGACCCTTTATTTCAGATCTTGACATCAAAAGTGTAGAATACGAGTGTAATTAGCATTTTATTTTACATATTTTCTTATATAGATATATTAATATAATTGTATGTATACCATCATGATCACTCTATTCAAACCTTCACATCACAATCACATTTTTCCAACCCATGTCATTCGAACACTCAGGTCATTTAAAACACTGGGAAATGCAAGACACTGGTCTATTTGGAACTGTCCACATGTAGAGTCACCGACAGTTCCTAGATCTGCTCCTTAGCAACCGATGCAACCCGTAGTAGACTTTATAATCAACCGGCTCATAACATTTTTAATCATTAATTAGAGGAATAACATAACTAGCAATTGAAATAGAAACAAAACCTCAGCATGTTATCCGCAGCGGGCGGGTGCAGATTCTGTCTCGATGTTAGAAGTGGCTGCATTCACAGCGGAAGTAAGTAGACAGGGAGAGCTAATGAAGTTTTGGACTTCCTGTTATAGGCCCATGGAGGGTACAGGAGGGAAACTAGGTTTGAACACCACGTCACTGATTAGAGTGGAGGCTCGGACCGTGCATTAGACAGCGAAGGGGCCTGCCTTCAGATGAGAAATTTAGAAATTCCCGTAGGATTTCATAATGCCGCCTGACGATCGGAGGAACCCCGTGCTGGGACCTGCGAGGGGATGTCTCGAGGTCACTGTAACTCGTTTTTTTTTAATTTTTATTTTGTATAGGATTGACTTACAAAGTTCAGTTTACAAGAAACTCTTCATTTGTATGGTTGACTTATATCTAATTCTTATATACTAACTCTAAACTACAATTGACGAGGGGACTCACCGAGCACCTCTAAAAATTACTGAGGTTTGAAAAAATGTTGAGAAAAGAATGAACTGGATATCGGTTTTTTATTCTAGTTGGGTTTTCATTATATTTTCCTAAATTTATATGTCTTTCATGATTGATGAGTGTTAGATTAGAATAAAAGTTATTGGCAAGAAAGGCTATGTGATGTGCGATGGGTTTTAGGTTAAGTTCGTGGTGTAATTGCTTATTGGAAATGAACCAGGGGGCGTGGGTGATAGTTCTTAGGTATTTGTTCTGAATAACCTGAATTTTGTTGATATTATACCTGGCAGCATTTGTCCAAATTGGACAAGCGTACAGGAGAAGAGGTCTAATGATGGTTTTGTATAAGGTGATACCGTTATTTAGTGAAAGTTTACTGTTATTTATAAGTGATTTTAGCTGTATTATTTTGGCTTTGGCTTGTTGGACTTTTGTATCAATGTGTATTTTCCAGTTGAGTGTAGTATCCATGTGAAGACCCAGGTATTTAACGGCATTGTTGTGAGGAGTCCAAGGGATTGTATTGTTGTTCAATTTAAATGGCATGGGGAAGGAATAAGGTCTGAAAGTGAAGACTTTAGCTGTAGATTTCGCGGGGTTGATTTTAATCTTCCATTTCGTTGCCCAGTTTTCTATTTTGTTTAAATGAGATTGGATTTCGTTAGCTATGTAATTAATTGAGGAGTGGGACATGTAGATTACGGTATCATCTGCAAACTGGGCTATGTTTGTTAATCTTGATGTAGGCATATCGGCTGTGAACAAGTTATAGAGTAGAGGAGAGAGAGGTGATCCTTGAGGTAAACCGGCAGAGATAGGGCGGGGGTTCGAATTTTGATTTTCTATTGAAACTGAGAAAGTTCTATTTGTGAGAAAGCTTTTAATTATTTTGGAAAGGTATATAGGGGTGCCTATAGATAAAATTTTATAAATTAAGCCTTCATGCCATACCCTGTCGAAAGCTTTAGCGATGTCCATGAAAACTGCTATTGAATATTGTTTTTTTTGAAAGGAGGAGTGGAGATTTTCTGAAATACGCAGCAGTTGGTGTGCTGTGGATAGTTTATTAGTGAATCCGGATTAGTAGAAAGGTATGAGGTGAATTTTTTTAATATACTGTAACTCGTAGTAACGGATATCAGGAAATAACCGACGAGTAAGGTGTGATCTGTGAACTCGAACTTGCTTCCTGCGAAACTTAGCTTCAAACCAATGAGCAAAATGGATACAACAAGAAATGTAATAAATCTTAACGTGCCTTGTTCTACCGTTGTCCCATACCTGCTGAGAAATCGAGCTAATATCATCTTGTCGAAGTCTGGCTATCCCACGGATGTTGGTCTCGGGGACACTGAGTTGGCAGTACCTCGAAGCAGGGACCGAATACCGAAATAATAGCGGTAAAGGTATTTATACCGGTATAGAAATACCTTTACCTCTATTATACCTTTATTCAAAATACCTTTAAAAATACCGGTATAAGACGTCAAATACCGGTATTTTTAGAGGTATTTTACCTTTATCCGACGTCTGTACCGGTAAAATACCTCTATTTAAAGGTATTATACCGGTATTCTCTCATCAAAATACCGGTATTTTCCTATGAAAATACCGGTATTTCAGTAGAATCATACAGGTATTTGGGGGAAATTCATTGTGATTTTTTTCCGCTGAGATGGCTCAGAGGAAACAATTGTTTACACGGCAGAGTTTCTGACCGGGAGGTCCTAGGGTTCGAGTCCGGAGGGTGGCGGATTTTCGACACATATTCTAGCTAGGTCGAGTTCTGCCGTTGACTGGGAAGTCGAGTTCTGTCGTCAGACGGATGGACCACCCAACGGTCTTTCGCAGACATCAACACGAGCTCGTTCGCTGACCTTGGACCTCACGTCCGGGCGCAGAGCTTGGCGACACGTCATAGATAAAAAATGGAGAAACGTGTCTTCTTATCCATAAATGAGTCCTCCCACGCATACCAAACTTCCTTTTTGCACGACTGCGTTTATCACTAAATACGATTATTTGCTTAAACTTGATCGTATCACTAACATTCCCGAAAATAATTATTTTCAGTTTGCCCAGTTTCCTTATTCTGCACCATAATTAATAATTATATATATATATATATATATATATATATATATATATATATATACATATATATTAATTATATATAATTATTAATTGTAACTAAAACAATATTAAAAATTGACATTGAATGCTAATAGACATTAACTATTCTTATTTAAATTAAATGTTAATTTTAATTAAAAAGTAAAAATGTTAATATTGATAAACTCTTTTTTATTAATTAATAATATTAGTATATATTTCTTATTATTAAGGAAGAAACACTCTTCTCGAAGTGGGCTCCTCCAGATGCATTTTACAATGTAAGCTACCCGCGTAGAAGGGAGCCCTTGCCCACATGCGATGTTAATAGCTAATAATAATAGTAATAATAATAATAATAATAATAATAATAATAATAATAATAATAATAATAATAATAATAATAATATAATAATATAATAATATAATAATAATAATAATAATATAATAATAATAATAATATAATAACATAATAATTTACTTTTATTACAAATTTTCTCAATATTTGCAGTTAATGTCAAAATATATTAAACCCTTCATATTAACCAGGAAAATAACATTTTATTTTAGCCCTATTTATTAATGTATAATTAAGATTTAATTGTGAAATGAAGTAAAAAGAAATCATTTTTTAACAATAACAAAACTGGGCCTGAAAGCCTGAACGTTCGTGATTATCTCAAGGTGTCAACGCTTCCTCAGTTCGCCGAAGGAGGGGTCGGGGAGGGACGAAACGGTCCTACGCCTACGATCGGCGCATACGTTGACAGCCTCTCCATGTGCGAAATACAAAGACAGGCTTAGGTCATCCTTCAGGTCAGATGGGAGATAGCTCGATGTAGGACACTACGAAAAGGTTCTCTTCAATGGAATCAATAATTATTATTTCATATTTCAACTTTTCCGAAGTTTAAATTAAGGGAGGTTTTCAATACATACAACGTATGCAAAACGTAAACGCCCGAAAACAAAACATTTACAATAATAAGAATAGAATTTAATACAGTTGTTTTATATATATATACAAAATAATAATTTAAACAATAAATAACAATTATGAAATGATATTTGATTAATAAACATTTTGTGAGATATTATTAACTAAAGTAACCTATTTTTCAACATGTATGGATGGTAAGCTATATTTCTTCATTGAAAATACCGGTATAATACCGGTATAACCTTTATGGACGTCCATACCGGTATAGACGTCCTATAGAGGTATTTTACCGGTATAAAAGAATAAAGGTATTTGAAAAAGGTATGGAAAAATACCGGTATTATACCGGTATTTTTTACCGGTATTCAATACCTTTTCGGTCCCTGCCTCGAAGCCATCGTCAGAGATGGTCACGGGATAATTTGTAAGATGTGATGTGGTGCTCTTACTATGCAAAAGCGAAAAATGGGGGTTCGGAAATAGTTTTCTCGATATGAAGAGAGCGGAATCCAGATATAAGACCTACCCTAGATTCAAAGAGGCTTTTCACTCAACAACGATACACACTCAACAGTGGAAAAATTCAAAGCAGAACAACTCGTTGACATTCAGGGAAATGCAGAGTAAGTTCTTCGATCAAACTGCTAACATGAGAAATATGTAGAACTTGAAAAATATGGCCCTGTTGAATGTGCATCTCTTTCCAATGAAACATTTGTCATTGGTACAAAATGTATTTGGCAGTAAAGGTAAGGCCATGATGCGATATGTCCTTAGCCGCGAGATAGAACGAGTCGGTCAACTTCCATTCGAATCTCGTTCATCGTTCAGAATATACGAAAATGGTAAAGCTAAGAGGGTGATAGAGACAGCAAACTGTCTTGAACGAGGTGGTACAGAAACTAGGTAGAGAATTAGATACTAGGTAGAGAACTCTTCCAAGCAATTAAGAACATGGAAACTGGAAATCCCCTGGGATTGATTGAGGGAGTATTACAGAAGAGTGATTTTTGTTCTGCAGTCCGCTCTGAACTCTAGGAATAAAATATCTGCAATTCGTAGTTTGACGATGCCTGTAGTGGAGTGTAACTTTTAAATAGTGGACTGGGCTGAGCAAGAAATTCGAATCATGGATCGAAAACGCAGAAAACTGCTTACAATGCATCATGTTTACCGCCCTCGAGCTGAGTAACAAACACCGTGTGTCACTTAACATAACCTTTGTGTCACAAAAAGAAGAGACCTCATACAAATTGAAGCATCTTGGCACAATGCAATAGTCGGGATGGGAAAGTATGTAGCGAGTCATGAAGATGACCCAATAATGAGGCAGGTCTTTAAATCTGACCGAAGAATCGAGAGCTGAGGCATTGTTAGTGTAGCAAGAAGCATTGCGAAGAAAACAATGGAAGACACATAGAATAACACAGACACTGAACTTCTGATGCTACTTAACATAAAACGTGAGAAACGGAAATTGTTAAAGAAATCGCGGAGTCCTAAACCACTCCACAGACACTATCTAAAAACAATTGACAGGGTAAAGATCAATAAAGAGCAATCATTTATGTGGCTTAAAAGGGGAAGAATGAAGCCAGAATCGATAGTAGTTCTAATTGCTGCCCAAGATCAGGCGTTGAGGATACATTATGATAAGGAGGTTCTCAACATTTTCGAAGATGAGTGTCGTATCTGCCAGGTTTAAGTAGAAACCATAGATCATATTGCCTATGCTTGTTTAACTCTAGCGAAGACCGAATACTTGAAAAGACACGACAGGGTGTGAAGTTACCTCCACTGGCAGATCTGCACCGCCCTCGATGTCCCAAACACATGCTCCAAGTCGTACGAACTCCCACCAAAACCGGGGAAGTCTGTAAGACTGTGTATCGTATTGCACGACCAACAAATTAAAACTGACCGCACGACTGTGGCAAACCAAGTATTGTTATCCGGTATCTGAAGAAAAAACACGTCTTCTTGTAGATGTTGCTTTGCCGTGAGATCAAAACATGACCAAGGAGACAAAGAAACGTCTTAAATTCAAGAGTTTCGAGATCGAGATCAACCGAATGCGCGTCGTGAAAGCACAGGTTGTCCCTGTAGTTATCGAAGCTCTGGATTTTGTTCCAAAAAAATGTGTAAGATCTCGGCCAAACTCCCAGGTTATTCAAAAGAGTGGGAAGCGCAAGATATTGCTATATTTGGAACAGCTCACATTTTGCGCAAAGTATTGGATAGGCACTGACAAACCTTAGACCTGCTCCTTGGGAAGGTGATTGCAACCTGGAGTAGATTTTATATTCAACCGACTCATAACATCTATAGTTTGAATTAGAGGAATAATACTAATACTAATAATAATAATAATAATAATAATAATAATAATAATAATAATAATAATAATAATAATAATAATAATAATAATAATAATAATAATAATAATACACTCGATAAAATCGAGACAAGTTGATAAACAGAAAGTCGAAAGAAATCTTAACTAGCTTTAATTTGATTGACCTAATCTAACGTGGCAAGTGCAATAAATTATACATAGGTGAGCCCAAACAGTGCTTACAAAAATGCATATATCAATATAAATATTTTATAAAGAAGGATTCTAATGTACGTACCTTTTTAATCCGCCATAGAATAGAATTGAATCTTATGATGAATTTTGGTAATGTAAATGTTTTAAGAACTCGGAAAAATCACCATGATTCAAATTATGAAAAATACTTCAATGAATACAAAAAGGGCTGTTAGTAAATTAAGTACCATGTATAAAAACATAATAATAACATAAGATGTTTCTTATTAGATCTCGGCGGTGGTTATCTATAAAACGTACCAACTTACACCGGATTTGGCCCAAAGAGGGCTTACAATAATATATTAAAAATATTTAATTATATTTGTTAGAGTAGCCCTCATTTTTGATATTTTAATTTCTGTTCGCATACCCCAATTTTTCCATTTATTTTAAGAAAAAATTAAGACATCACTTGTTTAAATCAGATGTTGGTATCTTTGCCTCCTTGCTACAGAAATGGGAATTAACGCTGATGAATGCTCTTCATTTCAGGTTAAGTTCTCCTTGCCCTCCAAAGACCTACACCGAGTCTACTAACTGTCCAATTCAACAATGAATATAATACGGCTTCCAATTTGAGAATTGGTGATTGAAACACTACTTGTAATCGATGTATCAAATTATTTGAAAACTTCTATTCAATCAGCAAGAACCGTCTTACAATTTTCGATAGGTTTAACTGTTCCTAAGTGTCAACTTAGTGGTAAGCAAATGACTTTTGTAGCAGAAGGCAACGATTCCTACAACAAACTAATTACGTTGTAAAACTTATGAAGATATACTTTTACTGGCGCAATATTAAAAAATAAGCCAACCGTACGTCAGACAAAACAAAAAATGATCGTAAATTTATTTCAGATTTAAATACACTGTTCATGCTAATGTTTCGTAAATTATAAAAATGGAACACGGAACCTTGATACTGGGAAAAGAAGCGCGACGAAAGAGATGTCTAGAAGGAGACTATTAGCAAAGCGTGAAGAAACGACCAAATGAAGACTCAAGAAAAATGAAAACATACGGACCCCGTGTAGTTCAGAGATCGCTGATATTTGTGCGGATTCATTAGAAGAAACGTCAATGTAGGAGAAAACCTAAATGAAGAGATAGATTTATGAATGAAAAATGTTGATACATCCAAGAAACGTGGGATGAAATTATTTTACTGATAAATTGGTAGCTGTACTCAATTGATGCCACAGAGTAGTGCCAATTTTATTCTCGAAGCCTCAGCTGACACTTTAATACATAATATAGATGAACTGGAAATCACTCGATGTACGATCCAAAAGCATAATGGAGATTTTTGTAGAAGAAGGCTACTGAGATTAATGATTTATTTAAAGAGAATTGACCCACTAAACTGACCGTTCATCGGGATGTCACATAAACACTTTAAATGTGAGTCATTTAAAAACTCAAAGAATACGTATTATTATGAGACATGAAGATCAAGAAATATATGTTAAGGAAGCTAAATTAGAAAATTCTTCTGAAAAGGAGCCACATATGACTGTCCGAACTATTTTAGAAGCTTGAGAATTATGAAATAGGATTGAAATTCTTTGTCCTGACACAACTTAGAGAGCAGAAGAATCGAAAAACGAATATGAGTGACCGAGAATGTGTATGTTCTCTCTTAATGCGTGGAGGTGGTTAAACAATCTGAAAAAAGTCAGTGTTCAAGAAATGAATAATGAGTAGATTTTATCAATGAATTCACTGAAAGCAGAATAAATGATGACCATTGTTACAAAATGTGAAGAGGGGAACACAAAAACTCCTGGAATGTGAAGAAGGGATGCAAGATTTGCAGACGTGACTGCAGAGTTGGACACCCACACGAAGACACTGACACCGGTAGCGGTAGCTCAGTGCATCAACTGATATCACTGCAGCGCCGGAAGGTCTTAGGTTCGAGTCCTGACGGCAGCAGGATTTTCGACACTAACTTTTCAGCTAGGTCGAATTCAGCTGCTGCCTGGAGGAGAATTCTAGCGGCCGGCTGCTCTGATCGGTAGTTTTCCGTGGTTTCTCCGATCAACACCAGGCGAATGCCGGAGCAGTACCCTACCAAACGGGCCACGGACCGCGCGCGATCTGTCCTTCCTCTTCCTTATCCTATCCTCTCCTCTTACACACACACTTACACTAACATGCACTACACTACCACATATTTCGGGAGACCGGTCGGGAGCTTAGAGCTTGTCCCGGCTGGGGCGGTGCCCCGCTGGTGGGAGAGTCCAGGTTTGGGGGAAGCCCCACTAGCCGACGGTAGGTCGGCGCCGGATCTCGCCATCCAGCGGTGGAAGATCACCACCATCTCCCGAGAAAAAACACGCACTACACTAACGGGACTAATGACCGAAGCAGTTGACGCGCCCGGAAACACGAAAAAATCAATCAATCAATCAAAAACGAAGACACTGACTTTTCAGAAGCCAGTCATATCATAGGAGGGCAGAATGATATTAATTTGGGCGGTCACTACGCCTGAACATGTGAACAAACTACAACGTGCCCCCAAAACACTAACATAGTAGTCTCTCCCCTTTTGGCACAACAGACCAACACTACAGCGCGATTAAGAGCGCAAACCAACAATTTAATCTGCATCTGAGAGAAACAAATATCCAGCTTTTTGAAATTAATTTTCTCTCAGAAAAACACGTCACCCGGCATGGTCTCCAAATGAACCTTGTTGGAAAACATTCACTTGGTAACAAGCCTGCTGAACTAATCATTTCGTCTCCTATGCAGTCTCCTGCCAAAAATGTATCCCTTTCACCTCCTTACGTTCTCCACACCTCACCCCTGACATAAAACTCTCCTACCATATTCCCTGAACCAATTCCCGTTTTTCCCATTCCCACTACCAATTCATTTACACCTGATGCTCCATTCTCCTCACAACCTGTCACTGCCGGGACACATTGCAACCTTCGATCACGCACTCGAGGTGAACATGGAGTAAATATGTAGCAACTACAGTCAGCTGCAGCAAAAAAAAAAAAAAAAAAAAAAAAAAAAAATTCGTGTAGGTACTTGCAAAAGATCAACGTACTGCACCATAATCTTCAATCCCTTTCAAATAACACTGAGTTTATCTAGGCAGCTCTACAGTGGAATTTCAATCAACTGGATGTTCCTCGTTTAACCCTCGAGAGGCAGCGTCTCTGAACGTTACGCGAGCAGCAGCGCGGTGCAAATTTGCTACCAGCTAAGTTTTCTTGGAAATAATGTTATTCTACGGCTTTTCTATCTCACAAAGAAGGCTAATTGTTTCCTTGTGCACATCATTTATTCAGATGTACACTTTTACAACATTTATATTTAAACAAATTACTTGGTGCGCTGAAAATTCGTAACAGTGACACAATTGTCGAAATTGTACATACAAAATAATGTGTAAATAATATAACTGTCTTGTTTGAAGTCAATTCATTCCGAATCATAATGAATGGATTGAAAGAATCTAAATTATTTCTGATATGAGCAACCTTCTCACTTTTCGTACGATCAATTCTGGTTTGGGTATTGTCAAATCTAACTGCACGCAACAACAGCAAACATCTTCCATAACTCATGCATGCTCGTAAAATTTATGTACCAGTACCATCTGTGTCCCAACGTTCCTTCACATTAGTATGATTTCCTTTTTTCTTCCTATCAGGTAACGTGATATTTCCCGAAAATTTATCACTTGTGTATTGAACATATTTTTTTTACAAATGTACATCTTGGTATATGTCATTATCTAATCTAACATATTTTCATTAGTAATCCAGAAAAATGCTTCTATTTGTGATTCAGCATTCAGGGAAACTTTTTATTATGTTCTTTTGACTAATTTCCGAAAACTTTTGAAGGACGTTGTCCTCCATTTTTCGCGTTATCCCTTCCAACAGAATAATTTTCTTCCCCTTCAAGATCATATTCCTTATCATAAATATTTTCTCCCACAATCTCAGAAGATGAATTATCATCTGTCATAATTATTAATGTGTTCATCCACCTCGACCTCAGAGAAAGATTAATTTGACACTTGATTTGATTTGAAATCCTCTGAATTGTAATCTAATATTTCTTGTATTTTCTGAGGTTCCAAGAATTCCCAAGACCTAGTCGATAACGATAAAGATCATTTAGGAATGTAAATGCAGATACAATTAATGTATGTATCCTACTTGTAGTGATTTGAGAGTGATATGTGCAGCAAGAAAAGATATATGACCGGTTGCGCGGTGCTAATCTGCTTCAAACTGTTCGAACCTCGCAATCTTGCAGACCGCTGGTAACTGATTACGATACCGATGTTAGAAATAATTTTATCTTGTTCCTGAAATGTTACCCGAAGAATATTACGGGCCACGACTTCCTGAAAGGGCTATCGCCGAACATACCCGGAAAAATGTTTCAGTTGTAGGAACTCTGCACCGGCGCTGCCACTCGAGGTTTAACAGAACATTGGTTATATCCTAATGATCTTTCCATTTTCCAAATTCCAAACATTTGAGTTGCAGGCTATTATTGTAGAGAAATGGAATCGCATAAAGGTTCTGAATGTGGAAGTTCTTGTATTTACGTTAGAAATAATATCGATTCTATCTCCTTGACAGAATTTAATGTGTATTCCTTTGAAAATGTTTCTGAAATATCTTTTGGATATTTTTCCATGCTAAAATTCATCTTACAACAAGCGGAGCTGTAGATTATATTATGTTCTTGAAAACTGGAGATGACATAAACAATGTCTGCAATCGTTCTCTCTAATCTATTTTTGTATGCGGGCATTTTAACATTGATATTCTGGTCGAATTTTGTGGTTGCGGAAAAGAGCAATCTCTCAATTTAATTAATTCCTTCAATTTAGATATTATAATAATTGGAACTTCACGGATCTCAAAATTCAATTAGGGCGATTGACCAAATAATAATTAACATAACCACTACTAGATATGAAATTGCAACAAAATATATACAACAGACTGACACCAGTGCACAAATTCTTACCATTACAAGCAATTTGAACACTGAACCAATAAATTTGAAAGGTATCAATAGATTGTTTACTGAAAGTAAAATACATTTATAAATTCATTACTCGCTGAAGGGCCATGGGACGTGATATACTGTTGCGGACTCATACTATTGATACAAATAATAAATATAATTCTTTTTTTTTAACTCTTTCATCTCATTTTAGCAGGTGCTTCCCTCTTCAAAAAAGAAAATGAAACAGTTCTCGGAAAAGCAATTCTTGGACAACATAAGGGTTTAGAACATCATGTATAAAGCAAACGATTTTTTTCTTTTATAAGCATCACAACGTATCTCAAGATTTCCAACTCTTCTTAAAAAATACAAATCGTTGTTGAGAAAACTCATAAGGCGGGTTAAAATCATGAAACCCGATCAGGATATTTTGAACTCAAATAACAAAACACTAGCAGTGTGGAATACAGTAAAAACTTCAACTTCCTATAAACATCTTCCTATAAATTCTCAAAATAATCGGTGAACAAAATAATAAATCTTCAGCAGGTTTAGATGAATTTCCGGATTGCTTGTTAAAGACGTGTGCGGATCCCATTATACACCCGTTCACTCACATATTTAAAGCGTCTTTATGTACCCAAATTTTTTCCAGATTTTTCAAAACAGCGAAGATTAAGCTGTTCTTCAAATAAGACAACAAAAATTAAATTAAAAATTATCGGCCGATTTCCTTCTTGTTTGTTTTTTCAAAAACACTAGACTTCTTTACGTACGAATAGAAACCTTTTTCAGTTAATACGACGAGTTTTTGGATTGCCAACATAGATTTCGAAAATCAAAATATAGGAAATTATCCATATTTTCTTTTTTCAAAGGTGTGGCTTTATCCATAGATCAAAACGAAGCACTTATTGAAATATGTTTGGATATTTCAAAAGCTTTTCATATAATTTATCTTAACATTATAGTTTCAAAATAAACTTCGTAAGGAATCCGTGGTATTGCTCTTTGGCCATATTCGTATCTTAAAAAATGATCTCAGAGAGTGGAAATAATTATGTACACACCTCTCAGATTCATTACCAAATGTACATGGAGTCTCACAGGGATTGATTGTAAGGCATCTTATTTTCCTACTATAAGTAAACAACATGTACTCGACAATTCTAAACGGAAGAACAGATCTCATTGCGGATGATACGAATATGCTTTGCAATAAAGACACGGTACGCTGTCAGATTTTCAAATAGGATCCGTAGAAACAAATTAATAGTACATGAAAAGAAAACAGTTTCAACAATTTTTTCAATTTTAAAATAAATATTTCCTCTATTGAAATTGAACGGTGTGCTCTACTGATATTAAGGTAATAAAATTTTTAGGTCATTCAATTCAGTCAAACCTCAAATGGAACATTAATTTAAATTAATTGAACACAAAAGTATGTTCTTTGTGCAATTCGTTCAGAATTCTTCCAAACTCAGTCAGTATTCATACTGCTCGTGGTGCATATTTTGCGAGTTTATTCCCGTCTGAGATATGGCATAATATTCCGCGGAAATGTAACTTATTCCTCGCAGGTTTTTAGATTTCAAAAAACATTTAAAAAACGATTATGAAGCAAATCCCTCCCACGTGACTCATATAAGCTCCTCTTTATGAACATAGGTATTTTACCATTATCTTATCTCTTGATTAACAAATCAGTAATTTTTTCAAAAATGGCTTACTCAAGGCCGGGAATATATTTTCAGCAAACGCTGGTGTCCATAAGTATTATACTAGACGTAGTAATCATATTCATCAAGTGACACTATCAACAGCTGACTAGAAAGGATTCACATTCAATATATGTATTTTACAACACATTGGTACATGACATTAAACGACTAAATTCGACACAAAATCTTAAATCACTGGTAAAATCTTTCCTGCTGCATGTTTCTATTCAGTTAGAGACTATACTGAGCATCAAAAAGGAAATAAATGTTAATTTTAACAATGCTACTTAATGTATTATTTACCATTTGGGCCATAATTCTAAACAAATTGTAACAAATATTTTACATCAGCTTCTTGTTTAATGACTTCATCTGGATCTATTTTTTCCTCGTTTCTCTGAATCTTTAGCAAATGCTGAGATGTCCCCTTCTTTTGCTTCTGGATGTAATTGTAACTTCTCCACATGCGCACATCTTCTGTAGTTCAGTGGAAAATAAAGTTATTCAAATTATCATTTTCCAAGTTGTCCTGGCTGGATGTATATTCCTTCACGAAGGAGATGATGAGCGAAAAGAACCCAGATCTATACATGATTTGTAGGTCTCGAATAGTAATCCATTAAAAAATGTAAAATATGTATGTATTTATGAAATGTAAAACAGGTATATGTGCATTAACAACGCCGAAAATACTAACTATAGAGAAACTCATAAAAAGTGAAATTATCATAATTTGCTCTGTCAATCCGTTATATTTATCACTGAAAATCTAAGTAACATATCGTCTACCAAAACATTGCAAATTATAACAAAACGCACCTGAATTATGGACTGGAACTGTGGCTGACGGTCACCATTTTTTCCATTACAGTGAATAACAGTCAGCGTTTTAAGGTTTGAAAACATTTGATTCTTAGAAAGCACAGATTCCCTGTTGTTTCTCATAATTGATTTGTACAATTTGTTTTGTAAAATTGTTTTGTAAAAACAACAAAAAAAACTACAACAGATATTATTGGCGCATATTTCAAGTTTGGTATTTCATCCAGCAAAAATGTTTCTGCAATGTATAACAATTTGCTCTCTGTTTTACTGGATATGATATTGGCAATATGTTGTCACGGTAACCCGGATTTTTCTAGTCCGTAGTTAAATTTTTCTGCTGCAGTCTCTGCAATTTTTACCGGCGCAAATTTAATCTCTAGCAAGAGACTTTCTATTAAATTTATATTTGTGACAAGTGTCACGTCACTTTGTTGTTGTGATGGCTTTGGAAATTCAGTTGAAGTGTGTCTTAATATAAATGAACTCTTCCTTTAATCATATACGAGGCCGATTCCTGCCTTAATCATATATGAGGCCGCATCCGATATGAACAAAACTACATTTTCATATCAATTCCTTTAGGCCACAACAACAACAACATTACACTATTAAACAATTTCGCTATTTTATAATTTGTCGCTGCTATTTCTTCAATATCTACAAGGTAAGCCTTTGAAATTTCATTTCGAGCCAGCGTGCCAGTAATTACAATACAGATCGTTTATGTGCATGAGGCGTTTCGTCTAAATTAGCCCAGATTAGGTGACCTTTCATAGAATCACATCAAAGAATCACATTTCTTGTACAGTTTTTTCGTGTATTAATGAAACGTAATGTTTGCGAAGAGTAGATTCATGTGGAATAGTTTGTTTCGCGTATGTTTCCAGAAAGAGCGCACGTAATTTAGGAAGTTCTAATTTGGAATGTCAGCACAAGTAAAATCCTCACATAGCTTCACATAAAAGGTTGACAACTGGGGGTTGGAAGTTGAACTAGTTTTGTTTGGAGTATTTACTTTTAGCATCAACTGTTTACGACTCTTTTAGTGAAACATTTTTTACGTGTTTTGCTGTTTTCAAATGTTGTGTCACTTGGAAACGAGTATCCGTACTTATCCTTGTTTCACACGCAACAAAAAATAATACGATCCCGTCAGTAGTTAGCACATCTTCATTTTTACGCACGTACAAACTGAGTTGAGTATATAATGTTCTTTTCACTGGTGGCATTTTTGCGAAAAAAGCGAGCGTCTCTGTTTAACCACAATACTACCTACGAATCAAGGTACATCGTGCGAGAAATACACTTTCCCTCGGCATCGGGGTCTTGCTGACCAGTCTGTTTGGAGAGACTTTTAATCCTGTGAAAATTTCCAGACCAAAATTTCAGTATCTTAGAGAAATTATAGTCAGTTTCTAATGAAAAGAAAGTATAGTTATTAACTTGTTATCTCTTCTTCTTCTTATTATTATTATTATTAATGTTATTATTAGTAAATAGTAGTAGCTACATCAATAAAGTACATCAATAATGTAATTAATAATTGCATTTTTTGACATTTTGCCTATGAAAATAGCAAAGTCTGTATCATTCGAACGATATGCTCTAAATATTATGCAATTATGAAGACTTCCCAAATATGTAAGAATATGCTCTTTCGATATTGCATTTCTCATCAGAGAAATATTGCTCGGTGGACATATTTGAATATGCTTGTATTTTTTAAGCTACCGGATTGTCTTTGGTTCCATAAAACGCATAGAATAAATTTCACAACTCACTGAATTGAAAGCTAAAATCATGCAAATAAATGATTTTAAAAAAATCTGACAATTTGTGGTTTAGTTCTTGCGGCTTCCTTGTCGTATTTAAGTTATCACAAAAAAAACAATTAATTTGCCACTGCAAATAATTGGGCTTATTGGTAGCATCTACTCTCTCAAATTCCTAAGTTGTACAGTCTTTCCGCATCTCAGCGGGGAAAAAGAGCTGACGGGGACCCGATTACGGGTCATTCACAAAGACCTTACTGTTATTGCGGCGTGAGGACTGGGCAGAGCTGTGGAAGGCGGGTAGCCCTCACGGGGCTTGGCTCGATCGCAGCCGCCCGTGGGAGTGTTGCGTGATGAACGCTGCCGACGACCCGCCTCGGTCGTCGCTTTCTCGATAACCCAGGCCGAACATAGGACGACAGCGCACAACCATGGGACCCACTGTCACCTTAACGTGGCGATGGACTGAGCTCGATTCTCGAATCAGGCGAGACCGCAGTCAAAGTGCCGGTCGGAGCACATGTTAAGATCAACCCAAGAGATGGAGTTTCTCGCACAAGTCTAGTGCCGAAATTAACCATTTCAAGTGCGTCTTTGAGACGTAAGTGATCGCACGCGCGAGTTCGAGATGCAAGTCACTGCGAGTGCATCTTCGAAGTGCTAGGTCAGAAGTTAGAATATTTATTTATTTATTTATTTATTTATTTATTTATTTATTTATTTATTTATTTATTTATTTATTTATTTATTTATTTATTTATTTATTTATTTATTTATTTATTTATTTATTTATTTATTTATTTATTTATTTATTTATTTATTTATTTATTTATTTATTTATTTATTTATTTATTTATTTATTTATTTATTTATTTATTTATTTATTTATTTATTTAGTAAAAAACAGTCAAAAACTGTATGTGACGTATGGGGGAGAAAATCATAAAAGACCAAGTTCGAGTTCGAGTCTTGTGGATATTCCCTTCTTTTTAGTGAAGGAGACGTTTTTGACCGCAGACGCTGGGCGGGGCGGGGCGACCTTAAAAAAACAAGGCGACTGTCATTTGACTCTGTAGAATCTATTTGGCGGCGTGGGCACGTGATTGCCTGTTGCAAAATACACACCCGGAGGTAGGAGAGGGCGGGCTCGGTGGCGGGGCCGGGGCGAGCAGGTATTGCGCCGAAGGCCTGCGCCGCGCCAAATATTTCAATTATTTAAGTCGAAGATGGAGTCGATCTGGTCCGTTCACTGAGGGTGTGACGTTACAATTTAAATGTAATAGAAAAAAGTTGCTATTGTATAACTATCTTAGCCCTACTCATTTATAATAATAATAATAATAATAATAATAATAATAATAATAATAATAATAATAATAATAATAATAATAATAATAATAATAATAATAATAATAATAAAATTGTCTATTTGTGGCGAGGCTCAGGCCTTAAGGCCTGCTCTTCCGCCTAACCACTTTAATTAATTTACAATTTTAAAAATTACGTTGAGGCGTTCGGATGTAATTAATATTAACTGACGTGTCGCAGAAGAAGAAGAATATCAATTTGTGACTACCAACTACATTAAATTATCAGTATGAGCCAAATGAATTTATTGTAATTTTTTGTTCATTCTTGAAATTTTGCAAAATGGAAAGACATGATGTAAGGAACATTCTTAAAAAATGTGTAATAAAATAGCTCCCACTTATTCCACTTAGAATCAATAATTCAAAATTCGCCTGAAATGTCAGTTGTCATTACCCGACAGCTTCAACTGTGAACAATAAACAAAAACAAAAAAGGGGGGTTATTTTACATTTACGTCTGAGATGCAATACTAGGGACCATCCCGGCATACGCCTTAAGCGATTGAGTAAACCCAGAAAAAACCTCAATCGGGATGGCGGCTTAATATTGAGATGAAGAAATATCAGGGCTGAGAGTGAAAAACAAAAGAAAAGGGGAAGAGAAGGAAATGGAGGTCGACAAGAGGAGATAATAAAGAAATGATAATGAAAAGGATACGGGGGCATCAGAAGGGAAAATATAGTACATATAATTTAACAATTACATAACAACATGTAGTGCTTGATAACGTATACAATACATAATATCAATCAAAAAATGGAAAATTACCACATTAATCATTAGTTAAAGGCACTTACGAAAGGATATCTTACAGTATAAAATACAGAAATTGACAATAAAATAATAGTGTGACTACTGATTTTCTTTGTCACAATAATAGTAAGAAATAATACTAAAAGTGACAAACACCATAATTTCAGAGACATTTGTAAGCTGTGGTTTTAAATAATATTTTCTTATTTTACATTTAGAAACCTATTACATTATAGTAACAAAATTGTATTTTAGATATAGCTATGTAATTTCTCTAATTTTAAACATTGTATCAGCAGTAATAGGATTAGCTTTTACTGTATCCAGAAGTAGGAAAGGAGGAAGATGGCCACGAGGAAGGGAGTGGGAAGAAATACTTTCGAAAATATGACTAAAAAAAACAGAAAAAACGATCTAGCATGGAGGATGATATGTAATAAAGGGATCATGGTCATTGTTTCAGACAATAATTAAGATAAAATACTAAAGAGTTAAGCTCCTTTTGTCTTTCAAAATAGACTTTATTACTTTGGAACGAATATTTTGTGAGCAATTTTTCCTAAAACGATCATTTTTCTGTGTTTAGAATTCAATTTGTATATGGTTTCGATTTATTCCCCGTACGGTATGGTTTCTTCCCCATACGTCACATAGTTTTTTACTCTTTTTGACTAAATAAGTATCTAAATAAGTGTCTATTTAACTATCTAAAACCTTTTATATGGTTTAGGGTAGAAATACCAGAACTAAGAGAACGTGCACAGAATACATTTCTCCCCGTAACACGTCACACAGTTTTTAACTGTTTTGGACGCTGAAGGAATGAATAAATATGTAAGTAAATAAATAAATAAATAATTAAATAAATAAATAAATTTCATGGTGGAAAATAGGAAGGAAACGCATTGAATAAACACAAACATTTACAATGTTATTGCAAGAAACCATGAATAGGAAGATGCTTTTCAAGAAAATTCATAATTGATTTTGTCTTTGCTAGTGGAGTGCATATTTAATACTAATGAATGAGGCATATCTTAGTAAGCACAATTAACTTTTTGTCAGAGAAATCTTTCCTAATTTACTATTAGCATTTTAACTTTAACAAGCATTATCGATGTGTTTTATTTTATTTTTTTCACTTAGCTGAGTTTTGTTGTGAGACACTTGTTTGTAAACAGATCAATTCGCTCAATGGGTTTTTTAAAAAATCTGTAGTTTTAAATAGGGTATACAAAAGGTTTAAGCTTCATGATAATTTAATATTAAAAGGGTTAACGTGTGAATGACGTTTGCGGGACAGCCAGTTGAATTATAAATGCTACCTGATACAAAATTCAAAAGAAATCCAGCAATATATTGTGCAATGACAGCTGTGTGCAAACGTACGCCCTGACGGACAAGCAGTGGAACGGTTGTGTTGATGGACAGGCGATATTTTAAAAATCAGCCACCCTCAAACGACTTTTGCGTCTAAATGTTTGTATTAAACCTTTGTTACTACATGTAACACTTTAAAATATGCATTCGTATCAAAACTACCCTATCAAATTGGGTTTTTCTTGAGTCGACTGCTGTTGACGTACTGCCGACACGTGAAATATGAATTTGCAAATTAATTTTAAGCCTTTTATGAATCGTATTGTTGGACGGATGTAGGAAAAATTTATACAGACTTTGCTGTATTTTTCAGTGAAATTTAGAACATTGTTTGACATTTTTAGCTGTTTTCGTCCTTTTATTATATTTTTAAGGTGTTGCCATGTGGAGTTTGAGTTCATGTTTGGGGCCGATTAGATAGTTCCTCCACTTCTCGAGTTCATCCATTACACTGTAGGTCAGGTGGGCAATGTAACTTGCTTACTAGAGTTTACGAGCACGAGTTAAAATTTTAAGGCAGATAAGATAGTTTCTTCACGTCTAGAATTCATCCATTACACTGTAGGTCAAGCATGTCAAGGTCGCGAGCAATGTAAGTTGCTTACTAGAGTTCAAGAGCACTGCGTCGAGAGAAACTGGCACGAGCTTTAAAAGTATGGATTGTAATACAAATTTCTCCGAAGTGGAGGTACGTCAACTGTTTGCTGAATCATGACAGCCATTCGAAAAATTCAGAAGAATCCAATTGCACGAAATTCTGCGATATTAATTCTCATGTTTCTACTAAAGCAAACACATTATCATTCATGTCAGGAACAATGATTGTTGTAATAAAAGGGCTCTTCGCTCTTAACAGTAATAAAATAAATCCGAGAGGACTTTTACCAGAGGATATTCACTTCATAGAGACTTGTTCATTTAATTCACATTATAGCTACATATAACAAACAACATAATCATTTAATAAAACGTAACACAAAATGGAAACAGACAAATAATTTATCATTCTAACATATTCCTGCCTTTCGGCAAAATTATATTACAAGGCAGAATTTAAAAAAAAATTAAATAAAGTAATAAGAATTGAAATATATACATGTAATTCATGTCAGGTGTTTGACAGAGAACATCCGGTAAATATAGTTGAGTACCAAGCAACCATTCGTCGTGATATTTCGATCGCGCTTCGCGCTTATCACGGCTTGAACTAGGAATTGTTCACCTCTCTGGATTTGGATGGGAAAGGAGGGCGAAGTGAGGGGAAGTTGCCCCTTCTCACAGCATCGTGCTTCTCAGTCGAGGGATTTAGCTCCTGCAGGCGCCGATTGACTCACCTGCTGTAGTTTGCACTGTAAAATTTCCATTTTGTAAATACGTTTTTAAATGTATGACCTTTTGAAACATTTTTTTCATATTTTGTATTTAATGCATTAAATATGACTTCCTATTTTAAAAATTAAAAAATGTTATCGATAAAAAACAATATATAAATATACGATAAATATCAAATCATCTTGATTATTTTGATTAGTTTATAAGGCCATTTAAAAGGCTATTTTTTCATGTTTTATATCTCTAGACAATAAGTCAAAAATAGTCAAACATTCATATAGAGTAACAATAAAGCGATTGATGAATGTGACCATTCGTCGTTACGGTACATTTCGCAATTTATGCGGGGACTCCATACGATATTTTTATCAGGCAATGATCATATTTATGAAAATGGAATATTTGGTTCCGTTAGACTACTAACCCTCTTCAATGATCATCTTTATTAAAAATGGAATGTTTGGTTACGTTAGACTACTAACCCTCTTCAATGATCATATTTATGAAAATGGAATGTTTGGTTACGTCAGACTACTAACCCTCTTCAAACATTTCTGGGGTCGTGGCCCCTGCCCACTGTGCGCACGCCTTTGTCAATAAAAACATCCATCTTGAATATTTTCTAAACTGTTCAAAGTATTCACATAAATGTTTCACGGAACTATTAATATCATAGGGGCTTATCTTTAGTAGATATTACCCTTTTGATATCACTTTTTATTTCAATGATATTGGAATAAATTCATTTTTACTTTCTTGCCCTTACTTTATAATAAGAGCAAGTTATGTAATCGTGTGCCTGAAAAATCTTATTGCCGGAGAGAAACAGTTATTGTCGGACATCGGTTACGAAAAAGTGTATAAATCCTGTTGCTATATAACAGTAGTAAATTATATCCTCGAACAAGTGGTGTAGCCAGAATTCGGAAGCCAAACGTCTGTTCGTCTGTGGCCAATGCTATAATCCAGGTCGAGATTAGTCCGCACTAGATTCGCAATATGCCAGCGTAAACAATTTCCTGTCGGAAAAGCCAACTTATGAAACTATTATTCCGATCCACTCTCTCGCTTTTCTTTTGTTTGTGGTCATCCACACTCCTCGCGCGGTTGACTGTTCACTGTACAATAACGTATGTCCGGTTTTTAGATAGAATGAAAATAATTTCATCTATATATTTTTTAATAAAAATAAAAGAGTAGGAAGTCAGACACATTTGAAACACTGGGGAATGAAAAGTTGTCATTACATCAATCGTGATGTTATCTACCTCATGCAATAGGACATTAACCATTAACCATAAGGTGCCTTATCTGAAACCATAGCAGGTTATGCATCATATTAAATGTTGCTTTTTTTTCAAATATATTAAGCATGACAAATCAGATGCAATGCATTATTTTCTAAATGAATAATATAAATAAATAGTTAATTCCATGCCTCTGTGAATAAATGATGAATTACTCTCATGATAATCTTTCTGAAGTATAAGAGAGTTCGTTGTAATGAATATCTTATCTATTTTTCCTCACTATCGTTGACATCCTCTTTTCCAAAAATTTATTACGATTTCATCAACTTGTGAAACATCTTCTATCCTCCAATACTCTTTTGTTATTCTTTATGTGTGCTCCTTATAATTGTTCCACTTTTGTGGAGACACATACAAGGATATGTGTCGAATAGAAGAAGGGACGCTTAAAAGAATGACTCGGGTCTCATTTTCGTTGAACTGAATTTTTGAAAATAGCAGATTTAGAAATAATGAGATAATAATGAAATAATGATAATAATAAAATATGGGATGTTGTCGACCCACTAGTTTTAAATGGCACACTAAACGTATTTTTACATGATGAAAGGTCTTGAGAAGAGAATTCATTAATACGACATACATTGGAAATAGATGAATAATTTACAGCACCAAAGAGTATGAAATATGCCAAATTCCTCGTAATTTTTTCTGGCAATCTTCCGTCAAATTTCCCTGCAACAAACATTCCGGTGTATTCCTCGTATGTTGCAATCATTCAAAGTTGTTCAGTTCACATCTCGGCCAGAAGAACCAGTCGTAGTGACAACAATCAACAGTATTTCTCATTAGTAGCATCGGTCATCATGAAGATTTTAACATCTTCGATTTTTAAAAGGGGCTTACTTGTATGTGTGGTCTTGTATAATACACTCCACGGTAAAAATAAAGTCACTGTTTTTTAAAGTTATTGTTCGATCTTTTGCAAGGTGAGCCCGTTATCTCTACTTTAAACCTTAGCTTTGGTAGATTTCCGAAAGGAAGTAAAAATTCAAAAACTTCTCTCTGCTTTGCTATTCCAGCATAAGGGATTATTCAACTGAGTTGCAACTTATTCAGTCATTGTAATAGTGACATTAAATATTTTTTAATATATATAATTTTCTTCAGTGCGTCTGTGTGAATTTGCTTTAAACAATTATTAATACGAAATAATTTTCTCTAATATTACTTTTTAATCGCACAAATGAGTCGCAATTTTCCAAACATTTTATGTCAAAAGTTAACTGCCCGCAGAAACAACTCGCCACGGAGACAAAATCTTCGGCTATGAACCTTCCATCTTTAATTCTCTGCATGGGACAAACGTATTTTTCGCGATTTCTAGACTGCCTCATTACTTGTGTATCGTAGTATCAATTGCCGTTTAAAGATCTCAACATGTCCTAGACTTCTCAATTCGTTGGGTTTTGAAACGGCGAAGGATAGAAATCGCAGGAACGTTTAGAAATCAGTCGCACCCGAACTTTTGAATCTGCTACAATGTCGTATATTAAAGCTGTGTTTATAATTGTTTATCAAATACCAACATATATAGTTGTGATAAATTTGCCTTATCAAGATCAATATAATCGGGTAAAACATGTTTAGTGTTTCTTTTAAAAAGATTAGTTCAATATATTAAAACAAAAAAAATGCTATTAAATAATATGGGAATGCTTTTACTATCAAAAAGCGCTTCACTACAGGTGATGTGCTTCCATGTCTCAACTCATTTGGTAAAAATTGCATTTTCTGAACGCTGCAATAGTGGCAACACTAAAAAATACTAATTTTGAGTTAGTGTGCACTCCACCTTCTAGCAGCAACAGGAACATATCTTATAGTTCAGTCAGTATTTTACCAACAAAAGGTACCCCGGGATAAGACGATGAAATGTTCCCCCAAAACAAATGTCTTATAAGTAGTTACACGACGACTCTAACATACAAATAATGTTTTTGAAAGGTTCCCTAGCCACCGACTCATCAACCACTCCCCTCTACAGACGAAAACGATGTGTTTTTTTAATTTTTGTGTCAACTTAACACTATTTTATTTGAGTGGAAAATTATGAAAAATAAAAACATAATTTATACTTTTAGAAACAGATTTTTCGATATTTTCTATGTACAAAATACAAACAATATATTTTTGAAAAAGATAAAAAAAATTTACTCTACCTTAGAATTCTAAAACCGGCTCGAAAAAAATTTTATAAGTCCTCCCAACACAAAAATTGTTGTTTTTTTCGATTGCTGGACTGTAGTTTAAAAAAATAAAACCATTTCCGCCTTTAAATCACCTTGACTTTAAATATACTTTCAAAATGACTACAACAGTCCTGTCATTTATTTTAGTGTTTATTATACATTTGTTTACCCTGTTGTAGCACTCAGTAATTTTTTTGACTTTGGAATGTGATTACGAATTATAATATGTTAAAAGCTTTCTAATTCCTTGTATATCATGCGCTAAGGAAGGATGATACTTTTTGGCAGATAATGAGACACCAATTCGGTCACAGGTGAAGGATAAATGTTAGTTAATGACTTATTTTACGTGGCGAGACTCGGACCATCAGGCCCGTCCGACTGACCATGCAAATTTTGCCATCTCTGGAAATGAGGTTTACAGCGTTATAGGTTCGGTAATGTGCGAAAGAAGCTATTCTAATATTTCTGAAAGTTGGGGTTAAAATGCACAGATGATAAAATAATTCCTTTAATTTTATCGTCAAGATATTTTCGGTATTTTCATTTAATTTAATTTTACATTGATTTCGGTTTCTTCTCTTTCCTGTCCACACATGCTACGGTTTGGGGGCACCGAAAAGAATTAAATCTGCAAAATTGAAAAAGAGCGATAAAAAAGGATGTATGTTTCAGAATACGACCTAGGAACATAAACCGGATCGAATCTGTCCCCAAAGTTTTTTTATTGATTGTGTCTTATAAACTGCAAAAACTCACAATCTTTTCTTAGCGTTTACTTATACACAGAATCAAAAATATTTGAAACCAGGAGGATTTATAACGACATTCCAAAGTAAAATATTACTGCTTGCTACAACAATGCACACAAATGTATAATAAACACTAAAATAAATGCACAGAACTGTCGCAGTCATTTTCAAAGTTAATTTAAATTCAAGGTGATTCAATGACGGAGAAAAGAATTTAATTTTTTTAACGACAGCCCAGCAATCGAAAAAATCTGAAAAAAAATCACAACAATTTGTGTTGAGAGAAACTTTTCAACCTATTTCTAAATTTTGAGATGGAGTGAAAATTGTTTTTTTTATTTGAAAATTTTTTGTTTAAATTTGGCACTGAGAAAATAACGAAAAATATTTTCCAATAGTATAACTATGTTCTTAGTTTTCATTTTTTCAATAAGATAAAGTTACAAGTTAATTTATTGAGTTGGCTATAAAATTAAAAATAAAAAAAACACAGTTTTTAGTTGTAGAGGCGTGTGGGTGGTGAGACTGTGGCTAAAATTCCTTTAAAAAATATTATTTTTATGTTAGAGTTATAATGTAACTACTCATATGTCATTTGGTTTAGAGGAACTTTTTACCATCTCATCCAGGGGTACCCTCTCAGACGTGTGAATGCAAGAATAATTGATTTAAATGGAAAGTCTCAAACACAATTGCAGCGCACGAAATACGTATGTATATGTGAGTGAGTCACGCACCTTTAGCATATCCTGTAATTTTTGTATACAATTAATGTAAAAAAAACAAAGTTACCTCATTATGTTGTAAATACAAGTGCCTTGAACTGTTAAAAAATTGTAGGAGGTGCTGAAGTGCAATGACTCACACACCACACACACACACACACACACACACACACATATATATATATATATATATATATATATATATATATATATATATATATATATATATATATATATTGTGACTGTACTTACCTCATTTCCCTAAATTACGGATACAAATTGGTCGAGCAAGTACTGACACCATATTAAAATTTTGAAGGCAAGATATGCTATTGTCAGAAATGATTAAAGGACAAGGGATCATTTTAGGGGGAAGCGCCTTAGGAAGATGTTGGCATTGGATTTTGCTACTTTCTTCATGTAATTCATTAATCGCCAATTTACCCCTTTATAATCATTCATTTATTCATAGAAAAACAAAGACACTGAAAACATTATTGTAACAAATACATGAATCTTCATTACTGAATTGCACTGTATTGACATAAATTAACATATTTTCTTATCAATGTTATTGGAACATATTGAACCATCTGGGAGCTCCCACACTCAAATATATAATGACATATTAATATTCTAATACCCATTGATTCTACATTCAGTGTTGTTTTATTAGCTAACATTACACGGTTATAATCTATTCTTCCTGCTTTGTATCTTCGTAAATGTTCTTCATTATGTTCTATTCCTCATAGTACACTCTAATCCGTATTACTGTAATAGTTCTACCCGATTTCCACAAATGATGCAAATTCTGCTATTTATCTGACGATTCCCGTGTTACTGACGCAGAAATACAGCCGTCTCCGCCCGTGTCTTTGACGCCGCGAAGCTGATGAAACACTCACTTTGCTGCCGGCGTGCTGTCCACGTGGCGACCGTGCCGAATCCAGTACTCCGCTACTTAACCCCACACTTCTGAGATCGATGTATGAATGCGGTATTCTTATGGTGGAGCGTTGTCTCAAAATTGTTCATTTCACCACACATAGAAGGCTGATGGCGCACGTGCATCCATCCACCACATGTTTTCACTTCACTATAGTATTTATCGTTTATAAACGTTCGGATCACAATGGATCAACCCCAGGCAAATGCCGGAGCAGTACCCTACCAAACGGGCCACGGACCGCGCGCGATCTGTCCTTCCTCTTCCTTGTCCTATCCTCTCCCCTTACACACACACTTACACTAACATGCACTACACTACCACATATTTCGGGAGACCGGTCGGGAGCTTAGAGCTTGTCCCGGCTGGGGCGGTGCCCCGCTGGTGGGAGAGTCCTGGTTAGGGGGTAACCCCACGAGCCGACGGTAGGTCGGTGCCGGATCTCGCCATCCAGCGGGGGAAGATCACCGCCATCTCCCGAGAAAGAAAGAAAAACATGCACTACACTAATGGGACTAATGACCATAGCAGTTGACGCGCCCGGAAACATGAATCAATCAATCAATCGGATCACAATGCATTTAATGTAATATTTTTGTCCACTGCTCTTAGTAATCGTCTAGTCACTCGTTAATAATTCCACACGAATTTACTTCACGATGCTTGACGATTGCACTCCCTTGTATTACGCACACCGCAGGGCCCGTGCACGCCATGTGCCAACCCTCTTCACACTGCCCCGACCCGCGTCTCCTCTTTCGTTCGTGACTCGTTCACCGACCCGTTCACCGACTCGTTCTCCTCCACTATCGATTGCGGTCTCTTCTGCGCGCCAGATTTAAATTGGCGATCTCGGTTTTTATGACTGACGGCTAAATGACCATTAGGTCATAAAATATATATATATATATATATATATATATATATATATATATATATATATATATATATATATATATATATATAAAGCATAATGATATTTGATATTAAACAATAAAAATATGCTAATAAAATAATTCGCAATAAATCTGATTGCGGCGACGCAGAGAGCAGCGACCTTGGCAAGCGGGAGGCAGCAGGAGCGGGAGTGAAGGCACCAGCCGCTCCCCGGCGCGTTGTAATTTGAAGGCGGGGGGCGTGCGCCGCCCGCCGGCATTATTATGTTAATCATATTGACAGTGGAGTAATAATAGCGTGTAGAGGCGCGTGTTACGCCGCTCGCCATTCTACCGCTGATACCGTATGATTCTAAGGCCCGTGAATAATGGTGGCGCGGAGGCCAAACGGGGGCCGCCCGGCGTCGCCCGCAGCCACCCCCGCTCCCGCCCCCGCCCGCCCTACGCGCGACCTCGTCACTGCCCGCGTAATGGGCGTGGGCGGCGCGTGGGAGGAGGGCGGAGCGTGTGAGGGCGAGGGCGACGCACCTAGGCGAGAGAAATGGCGCTGCTTGGCTCCCCCACCGCCAGTACAAGCTTTGTTGTATTCTTTCATTTCCTTTTAGATCGCTTTTTCTGCCTTTCAGGCTCTTGAGCATATGAGATGATATCTCACGATTAGGCTTCTCTATGCCCTGGAATTTGAAAGGTCCTTTTAAATTTCACTGTAGAGACGGAGTATTGCAGTCATGACATTCTGCAATCTGGCAACGAAACACAATATATACCAACATTAATATTCACGCCAACTATATGTCTTTTCAATTATTCTCGCACCAGGACGTTCCGACCGCATGATTGGATCACGGGGGCCTCGTGGAGTCGCTCTGAACAGAGCCACGCATGTAGCATAAACGCCTTTCTATCAATAAAAACAACTAGTGGGGCTTCAACAGCACGTACTTTCTCGCATTATTTCTAATTTGCAATTTTTGGAAATTCAGCGAGTCAACGAAAATAAGACCCGCGCCTTTTCTTTTAAGCATCCTTTCTTCTATCCATGGAGAAAATTAAAGAAAAAA
>BLKR01005267.1:0-84710 GCA_011170035.1 Teleogryllus occipitalis
TCAATATAAGGTACTTTCAGCCTTCTATTCGCACATACAGAGAGAAAAATAGAAAAAAGAGAAAGACAGAGAACAGAATCGCCGCTGCTCTCGTTCATTAAGTGTAAGCCGTCGGCCACTGTGTTGTCCGTAGTGAGTGGTTGTGTCTGAAATTAGGCATTTTTGACACACGTTGAACACTGTGGATACGAATATTGAATTCCATAACGATTTCCGAAACAGAATACCTCGTGCGTCTAGCATCCACAATCATTCGGCGTTCAAAGTTATTAATTCCCACCGTGCGGCCGCAATCACATCAGAAACTTTTTCACAATAATCATTTGAGTACAAATGAAATCTCTGCCGATGCACCACCCTTTATACCTTTTGGACGCGATTCTACTGCCATCTGTATATTTGCATAGTGCTATCCCATGACATTTGTCACCTCAGTGTATGTATGTGAACTGTGCTTTATCTCCGTACAAGAGCAAATAAATTGCTGGGTGCCAGTAAATAAATCCATGCTAATTATTTGTCTCGCCACTAAGAGAATATTCTCGAGAGAAAACGCCACAAATCTGACCGAATCAAAAATCATTTTCCGGTTAAATGTTTTCCATTGGCAACAGAATTCGTGAAACAACGGCTTCCATTTGCGCGTCTGTTGACTAACTTCTCCGTGAGCGTCGCAGGGCGTATGCGAGGCGTGTGCCGAGCGGTTGCGGAGGTTGGCGGGAGAGTCTGCGGGGCGTCTCCCCGGCGTCGCGACGGCAGAGACGGACTTCCCCAGATAAACGCGGTCTGAGAGGCCAACCCCACACGAAGTGACGCCTACCGCGGCGACTGGCCGGGTGCGATTAGCAGCGGAATTAGCCCTCAACAGAGGCTCGTTACGGAGGGCGGCCACACGAGGAAAACGCCCCCTCGCCCCACGCCTTGCGCCCCACCTCTCCGTCCGTCTCTCTTGTCGCGCCGCTGACGTGCAGGGGCAGGAGCGAAAGAAAGGCGAGAGATGACGCGCGAGGGAGGACGGGTGTGACGGCGAGGGTGCAGGCGAGGGCATGGGCGGTGGCACGGGCGGGGGCACGGGCGGGGGACGGGTGGGGGCGCGGGCGTGAAAGCAGGCGGGGAGCGAGCGGGGCAGGAGGCGGAGACGCGGGTGAGGGCGGAGGAGCAGGCGGGCGTGAAAGCAGGCGGGGAGCGAGCGGGGCAGGAGGCGGAGACGCGGGTGAGGGCGGAGGAGCAGGCGGGGTAACGGGCGGGGACTGGGGTGTGTGCGTGAGCGGTGCGTGGGCGGTGGAGCGGGCGGGGGAGCGGGCGGGGGAACGGGCGGGGGAGCGGGCGTGGGAGCGGGCGGGGGAGCGGGCGGGGGAGCGGGCGGGGGAACGGGCGGAAGAAGCAGGAGGACGGGGAAGCGGACTTGGCGCGGGGCGTGGTCGGGGGCCTCAGTGCAGGCGGGAGTAGGATTCGGAAGAAAACTCGGAGCCTCTCATGTGGTCAGGCACTGGTTGACCGCTTTCTGAAACTGGATAAATAGGATGATCTGCATTCAGAGGAACTGCATAGGAAATTGTATTGTCACAAATATTTTAGTATATTGTCTAGTATAACAAAGTAAACTGATCATATATTAAACAATAAACGATTTAATGCGGAGCTCATTTTTCTTATTAAAATATTTTTCATTTAATTAATAATAGGAGTTTTACTTTTCGGAAAAAAGCTGTTTGAAATTTACGGAATCGTTATGGTGAAACTGGAAATGGGATTCAAACTTTTAATATACATATTCTGTATAAAACTCATTCATCAAAATCAGACGACCTCTGGTTTGTGAACAATGTATGATCTTGTTAGTACAGTCTTCGGTCGCACAGGGGCAAGGAACATCGTCCGAAGATGCTGAGTCGATGGATGTAAGTTCACGCCCCGCGTCAGGTATGAGAGATTTTTCACACTTGAGAGTGCAGTGTTGCTAGGTCGTCATATCACCAAGTATCCGATTGAAACCATAATCCCATTCATAATCATTCATCTAACATCAATCTTGATCATAAGTGATGACTGTATCGGGTTTCATATAACGGAAGCCCAACAATCACTTTGCCATACACCTAGGATAGAGAGAGGGTTGATTGTCTCTATTTTTTACACCGTTCAACATAATATTTTTTGCCGTAATTGTTCTTTTATACCTGGGGTCTGGCAACTTATCAACTTACATGAGCTCAATTTCTGGGAATTTACGCATTTCGCACCTCAAGGTTCTCTGACGCTAACAGCTATTTTTTTATTTACACGCGAATTTTTAACCTGATATTTTACGATTGTTGTTTCATCACTTATGAATTCATGCTAAGAAAAGAATTTGAATGGGATTGCCAAAATCTAAATCATTGTTTGTCAGTGTTAATTAGTTTAATTTGTCTTATCTGAATTTACGCAACTATTAATTTATTACCTCAATTGTTGCGGCCTAATTATTTGTGAATTCATATCAAAAACAAAATTTTAACTTGCATGTTTTGGATGTTCAGCTCAATATTAATGGATTTATTTTATTTAACTTTGAACAATTACCCATCAGTTAACTAACTGTTTATTAATAGCTAATTAAAATATTCCTTTATCTTTAACTGAGACTGTTAATTATGTATATGTTCAGTTGTTTTTTAATAATATTTAAGTTAAAGGTAAATGTCTTGTATTCTAAATCTTCTTTCACGGTAGTCCCAAACTTTACTTCCAGGAGGCTAATTTAGGGTAGGGAATTGATGCAGGTATCTGGGCGGCCTCAACAGTCGGGCGGTTCTTGAAGAGAAAATAATTAATTAGTTAAGTTCATAAGTGAAAATCTATAAAGTAAGTGGAGTGAATGAGACGCCTCTAGTAACCAATAGTCCACTGCTCTAATTATTTCGTACGTTTTGAGCGTCTCATCATCAAATCCTTTCCTTTCTCGCCGCGGAAAGAGGGAGGAGAGCCATTGTCGCCGAGGGCAACTTGCCTACCCTCGCGCGATTCCACGGGTCCAGTTCTTTGAAGACTGTGAAAAAGACAGCGGTTGTGTGGCGCCCTGCCGGCCAGCTAGCTGTCCTCGTGTAAATGATGCTTTAGATGCGCCTGCCGCAGCAATCTCGGCTCCCAAGATCGGTAACAACGGCCTCAGTAATTTATCTGTTACTTGATCATTCCCGAGCCGAGCGAATATGGAGATATGATTACGAGAATAATAGTCAAAAGATTTAATTTTGTCCTGCATTTAGGTAGGCTTTTTTTTATCATGGCTAAAGCATGGCATGGAACACAGAATTTTTCGTCCTTCGAAAGTCTCATCATGTACAGATTGAACAAAACTACGGCCACCATCAAAAGAACGAACGTATACAGACCCAATGAAAAAATTGATTTTCTTTTAGAAAACTACGACTTCTGAAAAGTTTAACATTTTTACAAATATTAAATATTTAAATTCAAATTTGTATTCTCCATTTCAAAATTTTAATAGATTCAAAATCATTTGTTTTTTTAATTAAAGCAGTCGCTAAGTTTTAGTGACGAATGAGGTAACTTAGAAAAACCTATTTCACTCAAAAGCAAAAGAAAAAACTCAACAACAACCCTCAACAGTGCGGTCGCAGTGTTAGAACAACTCGTACATATCATTTAGTAAGTGAATGTCGCTTTTAACTGTAGCACAGCGGTCTTGCTCTTTATCGCAAGAACGAAATTACGACTTCCTGCTGTTTTATATCCATCTCCTCTGACATTTGATATAACAAATCCTTCCTCGTTTTTATTTTCTGTGTGCGTTTATCACTTTCACTCGACATATGTGCGGCGGAAATGTCATGACTATGTCAGAGCGGAAACATTTTTCTAGGTGAGTAGTTGCAGACTAAGAATAGTATCACACACAAACGTAATACATTATAGCAATATCTATAAAGCTGACCCCAAAATAAAACTTCTAATAGAAAACTAGTTTTACGTCAGTAAATCACTATACTCATATATATATATATATATATATATATATATATATATATATATATATATGGAAAAATCAAAGATGTGGTATTAAATGCGAATCAGTCTTTCAATATTTCATTGAGTGTATTCTATTAATTGGTAATAGGGCGGAAATTACAAACAAGGAAGAAAATGAACGATTACTCTCTGAAATATAATCTTACCAAACGAATTACGTAAAACAAATGTTTAGAACCCAAGACATTTTGTGTACACTCACCAAATCTGCATTCTTCTGTAATTATTTCACAGGTTGCTTTTTACATGTACCCGACCTATCTTACACAATTGACGTGGAGCAAACAAACCACGTTCAGTGCACCAGTGGGAATTTTCATACGCGCTGAGGCTCCGTTTAAAAGGCCAGTGGCCGGCAGCAGCGGCGGCGGCGGCGGCGGCGGCGACGGCGAACGCGGCGGTGACGACTCATGGGCAACGGGCGTGAGGCTGGCAGCGGGCGGAGGCGAGGGGGCTTGACTGAGGGCGGGGCGGCCATATCGAGCGCCGCGAGCTCCGATGGAACATTATGCGACCCCCGAGGCGCGGGGCCGGATATCGCATTTTTACGCCGCGGCCTCCGCCGGGAGACACAACTGGCCTAATTGCGACGCCCACCCCCGCCCCCGCGCCCGCCTCCGGCCACGATCCGTTCCCGTGCCCCTGCTCCTCCCCGCGCAACCGCCCTCCCCCCCCCATGCGGCTGCCCCAGGCGAGTGCTCGCGCGCTGTCCCGCCTCCGCGCCTATTAATAGAGGACGCGGTCGGGCATGCACATGAGCGTGTCGTTGGCGTTTGGTTTTGCACGTCGCCGTTAAAAGTATCGCGACATCGGCGGCGCGGCGGCGACAGCTGCGGAGGTGGTCTCTGCGGCGACGATCGTCGCGGGAGGGGAGGAGGCGGGGGAGGAGGAGGCGAAAGCGGCGGCCAATGGAGACGGGGCTCGCGGTGCAGTGCTGATCACAGACATTGCACCGGCTGCTAGAGAACCTGCGGAGGTCGCTGAAGGCGATGCGGTGATGGTTGTAGAAATAAGAATAGTAATGATGGTGACCGTTTGCACTGAGTAGTGGTACTGAGAGTAGGCAGCGGACGTACTATAAATGACCGCGTTGATAACTGTGAGCAGTGGGGGCAATGTCTTAAGAACCACTCGTATTGGCATTGCTTTCAGGGTGACGGAAACAGCGGCTGTTGTGTTAGTTGTAACGATTGAAGCAAATGTAATAGAAGAAATCTTGGAGGCTCTAGCACTGGAGACTGTTGGTGGGAACGAATGTAGATGCTACAGGGTAATTGTTGTGGAAGATGAAACTCCTGTGGTAAAGGCGGTGCCTTTGTATCGGTGACTAATACATTCTACCAGTTGACCGTGTTATCTAGAGAGCAGAACAGCAGAAGTAGCTCCTGAAATCACGCTGTATTTCGAAGTGGAGAAAAAGTAGAGCGAAATCGAAATAATTTTTTTTAATCGTGATTTAGTCAAGAGAATATTAAATTTACTCAATGGATTAATTAACTGAGAGAAATGTCATTTTTCAAAATAAAACACAATAAATAGAAATGGAATAATGACAAATATTAATCTTTTTCATTATGTTCAGTTACTGAATGTTCCCATTTGTATAAAAATTGTAATTATTTTTTTCAAGTTCATTCACATATTTATTTTAGATTAAGGAAAACAAGAGGAAAAATAAGCATTATTCACGGTACTTATTCTATTTATATATCTATATAGATGTAAAACGTGTTTCGGTCTCACTCGTCGGAATGTCGACATAAATAAAACTTTTTGAACCAGCTTAATTGTTAAAGCAGGGGGCATTCAGACGGGGACAACTGAGAGAGTGACGACAATACAGTGACAAAGCACTGTAATGACTTATACGTGATAACTTATAATATATCGCCGGTGCACACACAAGTAACGGGTAAATATTCATCTTGCAAGAGAACTGTTTTAAATTCTAGTATTCATAAAAATCTAAATAAATGCGTAAGCAACCTTCAAATGGCCCAAGATTAAATTTTACGAACAAGCTCTGAAAATCCAAGCCATACTTGACAACTTAGAAATATGTCAACGCAAAAATGGTCATTTCTTTTCTCTTAAACTCTTTTGTTAAGTGTTATTGAAATTCAATGACAAAATTTTGGAATAAATCAAATTAAAAAAAATCGCTGATGATATAGTCAAGACGGCAGTGAACATACGCGGACGCGTGCGTACTGGGGGAAACAGAGGGGCCTGGACTCCCTGAAAATTTCGAAAGGTGTCCCGTAGCTCTACGCAATAAATAGTTTTATTTCCGTAAATATGTTGAATTCCTGATTTTTCCCTTTTTGAACCTTGAGACCCTTGAGAAAATGGCTTACTGTAACAAATCATCTGTAAATGGTTAAAACAAAATCAATTGCATTAGTTATATGTCATTAAATTTATAATTTCATCCTGCCTGTATTCTTTTATTTATTTATTTATTTATTTATTTATTTATTTATTTATTTATTTATTTATTTATTTATTTATTTATTTATTTATTTATTTATTTATTTATATCAGAAAAATGTTACGTGTAAAAAAAATGTATCGGACGGGGGGGGGGGGCAAATGGGGCCAGAAACGTAGTGACCCCTTCTTGTTGTAGACCACGCACGCTTTCGGCAGTGGGATTGTTGATTGCGGGGACCCACGCAGGGGCGGGCAGATGCAGATGCAGCGACGTGCGGAGTGGCGACACCGGTGGTGGCAGCGGGTGGAGTCGGCGGCGCCGGTGACGTGGGTGGCGCCCCGTGGCGTCGCGAGCGCTTGAAGCGACCACCCTAATCCACGGGCGTTCGGATGCACATCCGCGAGTGTGTGGGAGCCGGTCAGGGCGGCTGCGGCGGCGCACATGAATAGAGGCCACTCTTATGTACGGTGATAACGCCGGCGATAAAAAAGAAGCGCGACGTGGCTTTATCGGCGTGTCGTGGCACGACCGGTCGGAGTTGCTCTCTGACAAAACACAGAGCCACGTCAGAACAGCTGCCGGCTGGCTGCGACGCCGATAACCCCGCTCCCCACCGCATTAGCTGGAGCGGCCGGGCCGCGCCAGGGCCACGCGGGAACGCCCGGGGGGGGGGGGAGGCGGCAGTGGAGAGCGTCAGGGGCCTAGGATGCTGTGACGGCTGAATGCAGAAGAATTTACGACAGACGACTGGTTTGTTCCGTTCCGGTGTACAAGCCAATCTGCCAATAATTGATATTTCTAGATAGCGTTGAATATAGAACAATTATACGTACAAAACTTGGTATTTATGAAGCAATCTGAAGCCTGTTTCCATCGTTAAGAATGATGGGCATTAGTATTCAACCTAAAAACTAATGTTTTGTCTAAATGTTAGGTACAAATGTAGAGATCGGGGCTACATAATGATAACCCATATTTCAAACATTCAAAATAAAGATCTTGGATTCGAAAACTTGGAACAAGCATTACGAACGAAACGCTGTAAAAATGTCTACAGAACTACATATCGACGTAAAAAGCGGTAGAAAGCATTTACACAAACTGAAACTCGTATGGAATTGCTCAGGCTTTGGTTTTTACCTCGCTTACAAAAATTAGTGTTGTAATTATGTTAGGGTTACCGGATACCTAATTCGAAAACTCAGGATCATTAGTTGAATTGAATTCAAAAAGTTGAAAAAGTCAGGAGATTAAACAAAAAGTCAGGACATTTTTACTTACTCGTATATGGACGTATGTAAGGAGTAATATACGTAGTATAGAGAAAGTTATGTAATGCTGCGGAAAATCGATTTCGAGATGTCAACGGAAATACACGTTCTGGAGTCTCCTGATAGCGAAAAAATGTTTTTTTTCATAACGTCCGTCGGTCCGTCAGTCCATCAGTCTGTGTGTCGTCTGCGAACAGCACTGGTGCCCAAACTATGCATAGGAATTTTTACAAATTGATTACTCCCCGGTCGATCTGGCCTCACTCGAAGCTCTGCGATTTTAAATATTCTTTAATTTCGAGGGATACTTTACATGAAGCCCTTCGGATATTTTCAAAAATTTCTCAAACAAAAGGCACCATTTTCTTCAATTTCTTATAATAATAGATCGAAATACACTTATAAAGGTGGCTTATGCCCGATTTTCACTGTTAACTCTGAATTTTCGAAAATTGCACAAGTTTGAAAATTTTCGGCGTCTCCCTACAACTACAAAATTGAAGATAGAGATTTTTCCTTCATATGAAACATCTGCATAATTAGTTCTTTCATTGTCTTGCCTTGTACATTTTTTGAAAAATTTAGTTATTTTCGCGCACTATTGGATAAAATGTGCCATATTAAAAAACATAAAAAATAAGAATTTCTTAAAACGACTTCCAAATGACTTCTGTTAACTTTTCGCAGGAATAGGGCTAAAAGTACTGTTTTCTATAACATAAACGCCATTTTTCTTTATTCTTTTGTTTTTTCAAAAATTACAAAAATGAAAGTTTTTGACTTGTCTCTCACGTCGTTAATATTTCCATTAGCGGCGATTTGTACATATGGGTATTATTGAGTTTATGTCTACTCGTGATTCAAATGATATCCCAAAAAGTTTCTGGAAACCTCACGTTTTCTGTGAAAATGAGCTCAAATTTCCGCATATTCAAGGACGTTGTAACGCCATTTTCTCAAAAATGGCTCAAATTTTTTCTTCCAACTTTTTGAACGGATATTGCTGAATGCACTGTATGAGATGATATAAAATCCATTTTCCTGTATCCTTTTGTATTTTCAGAAACTAAGCAAAGGTTTTTTAAAAATATCTCTCACGTCGTTAATATGCTCATTTCCAGCGATTTGTATACATTATTGCATTTGTGAATAGAAAAGCTTCAAATGAATTCCAAAGAAGTTTTTCGAAAACTCAAGTTTTCTGTGAAAAGAACTTGAAATTTCGCATTTACAGTAACGCCTAAACGACATTTTCATAAAAGCCGCTTCAAATTTTTCAACGAAAATTTCCCTATATGACGAGGATTTACTCTTCTTTAATATTCTTAGAGTATTATTTCGGTTATATATCGCTGCCCAAAGTACATTTTTTGAAATTTAATTAATTTTTCCGTTTCCTAATGGTAGCATTAGGAAACCGAAAAATTGATTTCATTTAAAAAATGTACTTTGGACGACGATATATGGCTACTGGGAAGAGGATGCGGCAAGACCGATAAAAGCTAGCCCAGACCAAAGAAATTAGGAAACTAACTCGCATGAGAAAGTCCGTCCATTCTGCAACACCACTACTTTTATAATGACATTCATTTAAAGTTCATTTAGTACTACAGAAGAGATCAATTTATGTCAATACTACTGGAACGCTTACTACTAAACATCGTCCGTGTTGTAACAGCGAGCCGAGAATGACAGTCTAAGGAAAGCGTGGTTCATTTTGACACTCGCAACCGGTGGATTATGAAAAACTGACAAACTATCCTTATATTCGATGTTTCACATAAGTTTTTGGATTGCAACTACTACCCTGGCGACCCTTCCAGTATTAATATTAGGGCTCGCATAGTTATGCATTAAAAATTAAAAATATGTATGTAATTATGAAATTTAAAACAGGTATATAGGCATTAACAATGCAGAAATTTGTACTATACAAAACCTCATCAAAATGATGAAATTATCATAATTTCTTCTTTTCATCCGTTATATTAATCACTGAAGATCTAAGTAACATAATCTACCAAAACAATGCAAATTATGACAAAACTCACCTGAATTATGGATTGGAGCTTTTGCGGGAGGTCACTTAATTTTTCCATTACAGTGTATAAGTCATCGTTTTAAGGTTTGAAAACAAAAACGTTTCTCTGTTGCTTCTCAAAATTGATTTGTACTGGGAAAACAACGTCAAGCTACCACATATGTTATTGGAGCATATTTAAAATTTTCTATTTCTTCCAGCGACAATGTATCTTCAATGTCTGATAATTTGCTCTCCGTTTTACCAGACATATTGGCAATATGTTGTAATATACGGTAACCCCATTTTTTTAGTACGTAGTTAAATTTTTCTACTATAACCTCTGCAATTTTTCCTGGCACAGATTTAACCTCTAGTAAGAGACTTTCTTTTAAATATATATTTGTGACAAGTGGCACGTCATTTTGTTCGAGCACTGTCATGGCTATGGAAATGCAGTAGAAGTGTGTCTTAATATAAGTTAGTTCTCGTTTATTCCATCTCTACATATAGCAACCTTCGCTTCAACGACGCTTTCTCTTTCATTCTCATCAAGTTCCTTCAATACATTCTGAATAATGTCAAAATGTTGACAATAATATATGGCAGCCTCTAACCAGGTTCCCCATCCCGTAATCAATGGTTCAAGAGGAAGTAGAACTTCCGGAACCAATTGTTTAAACAAATTGATTGTACTTGGAGATTTAAGGAAAATCTTTTTAACGCTTGATATTAAAAAATTAACTGTATGACAATTTAAGCACACAGTTTCACTCAGGCGGTGAGATGCATGTGCCAAGCATGTTACATGAATCATTCTATTATTATAAAGAAGTTTTAGCCCCCGTCCTGCTTTTCATATACTTGGCCGCATCCGATATGAACAAAACATTTTCATATCTAATTGCTTCATGCCACAACGACAACATTGCATTATTGAACACTTTCGCTTTTGTATGATTTGTCGCTGCTATTTCTTAAGCGCAAAAAGATAAGCCTTTGAAATTTCATTTTGAGAAAACGTACCAACAATTGCATTACATACAGATCATTTACGCGCATCAGGCGGTTCGTCCAAACTAACCCAGGTTACATTATCTTTAATAGAATGACGAATTTCTTGCACAGTTTTTTTCATAAATTAATGGAACATAATATTTGCGAAGAGTCGATTCATGTGGAATAGTTTGTTTCGTACATGATTCTAAGAACGCACTAATTTAGGATGTTTTGTTAGTTTTTAGTTAGTTTTTACGTGTTTTGTTGTTTTCAAATATTGTGTCACTTGGAAGCGAGTATCCGCACTAATACTTTTTTTCACACGCAACACAAAACAGCACGATCTCATTAGTAGTTAGTACACCTTCATTTTCACGCACATACAAACTGAGTTGAGTGGATAATGTTGTTTTCACTGGTGGCATTTTTGCGAAAAATCGAGCGTCTTGTTTAACCACAATACTACCAACGAACCAAGTTATTTCGTTTACGTATCGAGACCGAAAAGTAACACCCGAGCACTTAATGTCCACACTCAAAACTGAACTGTAATGCAGGTGCAATGGTTGGTTTCAAATAGAATACTCTCTTTCTGTCCGCCTTTACTGATCGCCCACCGCGGCGCGCACGAGGAACCCAGTTTCTCACAGCATTAAGGTCTCGCCGACCAGAATGTTCGGAAAGCCTTTACATCCTGGCAAAATTTCCAGGCCGAAATTTCAGTACCTTACAAAAATTATAATCAGTTCGTAATGGAAAGTAACTATTGTTATTAACTTCTCATATATTATTATTATTATTATTATTAGTAGTAGTAGTAGTAGTAGTAAAAAGGGTAATTACATAAAAAAGTAATGAATAATTGCAAGTTTCCTGTGAAATTATCAGAATATATAGTATACTAATGATATGCTCTAAATATTATGCAATTATAAAGACTCCCAAAATGCACTATAAAAGTTGTATTTCTTACCGGAGAAAAATTTTTCAGTGGACATTTTACAATATGCATTTATTGAAATGTAATAGAGAAAAGGTGTTATCACATAACTCTCCTAGCTCTAATTATAATATTTCAGTAGGGAAAACACAGCTGAACTAAATCTAGCATGGACAATAGGTTTTTAAAAATCTTAAATTTTGCAGCAGCTTTGTTATTAGGATTCTTTCTTTCTGTTTCAATATTTTCCGTACAAATATAAGAATAAAACATACTTATGGTTCTTATAGTTAGAAAAACTGGATTTAACTCCCAACACAACTTTACCTCTACCGCAATTTTATTCTTGGCATATTTTAAATTTAAAATATTTTAATGAAATTAATCCATAAATAGATGACTAGAGACTGGATTTCCATGCAAATGCATGTTTTTATTTAAACTTTGTGGATATTTCAAACTTTGAAACTAATATTTCATGAAAAACTCGTTTAAAAAATGCAAACTTTTTCCGTGCATGTTTGCATGTTTGCATGTTTTGGTAGTTTTTGAAAGAAATTCATGCATAGTGCTTGTTTGGACGTTTTTTAAATCGATACTGCCGGTCTAGGCTTATATCTAGCATGTTAAGAACTTTCGTATTATTTCTCTGCATAATTTGTGAATATTAAAACTGACGCATATTTTGTTTAAATAGTATATTGATAGTATTAGATAGCACGCAGTTTTCTCTACTGCTTTTTGTTATACTACACATTTTCACCTTCCGGCACTTTACTTGGATTTGCGACGCGAGTACACGTGCGGGGAGCAACCATCGCGAAATGAATTATCAGCGCCATATGATACGTCACAAAGGATACGGAAGATACACGAAACCAAAACTTAGTATTATTTGGTATGTGACAAAGGGGAAGGAAAATAATCAAGAGCAGGCTCTCAGCCTACTTGCGTGCAACAGAGGATTAACTTAAGTTCCTTAATTGTGAATTTAATTTTAAAATGGCTTCTTGTAAGGCTTCGTGCGCCACACTTCTCAAACAAAGGATTGGAAACAACGATTGTTTGCAGGATGGAAATGGTATATATGGCAATTGTTGTAATGAAGAAGTAAGTAGGGTACACTGTAAAAATTGATCTAAATGAAAGTAAAAAATATATCTATTTATGGTGTTTTCCTAGTCGAAATGTTTAGTGCTCAAATCTAATGTTGCTGCAGAAATTATATAACTTGAAATTCTGAAACTCAGAATAGGATAAAACAATGTCAATGAAATAGATATGAAACGAATAACAAAACTTGAATTTTTATTGTAGTGGAAATAATTATTTTCGGACCACTCAATAATTTTTAGCAGTTTTGAGTTTCTTCTGAGGTTCAAGAAATTGTTTTGTACAATATGCTTGGCGCATTTTTTAAAATAATTATTGTATGTGGTAGTATGCACATTCCTTCCAAATATTTTTATGGAGTTTCAGAATTTTACCCCTAATATTTTTAATGTGATGTAAAAAAGTGTAAATCTTAGAGTATTTAATATTTTTTTCTTTTAATTGCGTTCGAAGTACTAGTAGCACCGCTGTGGCTGTAAGAAGAATAATTTTATCAACAAAAGAAAGTATTACGACAAAACAAGTACGTACTAAACCTGATTTCTACAACCAAATCTCAAATTCGAACCAATATAATTTCTGCCCAGATAGTTTGAATCTCAACGTTTAGCTAAATACGTTTTAGTAAAATACGCTTGTCTTAAATTAAAGCTGTCATTAATTTGTGTCAAAATTTGAGTAAAATTTGTTTCAAAATATGTTAATTGGTAGTAAAATTCCAATACTGTTCGTAAGAAATATGCCGCTCTATATAATTTCAATTTACTTATGTAGTACATTGAGTGTTCTAAAAAGTTTCAAGAGGGCCAGCACCTTGCAACTGCTTCTCATAGTGACAAAGCTAGAGAAATTAAAGAAACTGTCTTTAGTGCAAACTTTTGTTACTGAGGCAAGCCTGTGACCAATCCATTTTTAATGGAAATGTGTGATGCTCTATAGGGGCAAATTTACCGTTCGAAAAGTACCAAATCCAACGTTCAAAGGATTTCAAGAGAAATATAGAAGACAGGATATTCCGAATCCATACAAAAGAAGAAAAAAATATTTTCCTTATCATCAGAAATTAGAATCAATAGGTCTTCCTCTAGTGGAGTCATTAAATGGACGTAGAAATAAATAAAAATAAATTAATAAAAAATTGTTGAAGACATTAAAGTGCCTGGAATTAATGTTTGGAGATGTGGGTGAGACTACTATGGAGAAATTACATAAAGTATTAAATTCAAATCGTGACTTGAAAGTTCTCCAAAATGTAAAAACCATTATCTGTGCTGAAAAATCAGAAAATGCAGAATTGGCTTAGATTTCGTCTTTGAAGTACCCTCCAGTAAAGTAATGTGACGTAAAAATGTCATTTTTGTGCATTCAAAAACAGTTTTTTTTCTTACAAAAGAATGAATTTGACATAGAACAGTCCAGAAAAAAATATTAATGGTTCACTTTTAAAAAGGCAATATACTAAAAATTCAAGTAAAATAAAATTTGATTTTACATGTTTTGTCCATTTTTACCCTGCATCGTACATATTTGGCTATTTGAAAGAGCATGTTTGCATACATATTTTAGCATTTGATAGTGCATGAAAATCCTGTCTCTATAGATGACAGATATTAAAAAATTAGGAATTTTGAAAACAAATCAGGACACTCGGGACAGAGTCCAAAAATCAGGGCTTGTCCTGATAAATCAGGACATCTGGTAGCCCTAAACTAATTGACCTGACCTCCTCAAAGTTTTCGTGAATAAAAGAATTAAAGCTATTTGTCACAGAAGCCACTTTCAGTTTTAAATTTCAGGTTGTCATCGGATTAAACAATCCAAAAGTTATAAGCAGATTCGCACTTGGAACTCGTATTTCCATACGCAAGTTTGTTTAATTACTTTATGGAGTGAACAATTGTCATCTACGATCTTCTGTATATTTTTTATTTTTAGCCGTTCTCTAGTACAACACAATGGCAGAAGAAGATACGTTCGCAGAGAAAAAGGTAACGACGAGGTGATGCTAATTAAAGGACAAAAAGGCGAGAACGAGGAGGATGAATAACGCAGAGAAAAATGTAGAAGGAGCAAATAAATACTGATACCGAATGCATAAACAATACAATACTAAAGAAAGATCTGGAAATGTACCCACAGGTGGAAGTAACGAAGAAGTGAGGCTAATTTATTGAAGTAATGAAGCAAGTGAAAAGGGGATAAAGAAGGTAGTGAAGTTAATAAGATCGCTGGTGAAGTAGGTAGATACCTTCTAATAATTAAATAAATAAAAGATGTTACCCGGTATCAAATCTATATTTAAACTTAATCTTCTTAACTTATACTCATTTAATTTCTGTAATTTTATTTTTTAGCTCTGAGGATGATTGCTAGGCGATCGAAGAGATCTTAAGTTTAAATATATATATTTTTTCCCGGAGATCTTTTATTTATTTAAGATTGTGAAGAATACAATGGGACAGAAGGCGCAAAAAGAAATATTAATACCGTACGCCTATGACATTACGCCTAAAGAATACGTACGCCTAAAGAAAGAACTGGATGTTCCTCGTGAAAAGCCAGAAGGCAAGTACGCGATAAGTGGAAGGCTCATCGCCCGCCGCGCCGCGGACGTCACCGACGAACGCCACGGCCTGGAGGTGACCCTCGCCCCTTCTATCGGCTCTCCCGCCGGCTGTCGCGGAGTCTCCCGAGCTCCGTGTCCCCCACTCCCGCCCCATCCGCCCCACCTGCGCCGCCTCGCAGCATCCGGCGTGCAAAGAGCTCGGGAGCGGGCAGCGCGCCGCCTGGCAGCCGCATAAAGAAGTCAACCTCATTGTCTCGGGGGCGGCTGGCATTCAGAAAAGAGACGCTGCGCAGACGGCCACGACAGCCGTCGCCGGCCGGAGCGCGCCGGGGGCGGAGAGGATCGGGGCGGGGCGGTTGGTACGGGACGGGGCGGCTTGGTGCTGAGCGGGGTCTGTTGGGCCAGGGGGCCCGAGGCTGGTGGAGCGGGGCTAGTTGGCGTGTAGAGGTGCAGGGTGGGGTGAAGTAAGGATGGTTGGAGCGGTGCGGTGAAGGTTGGGACGGGGCAGTGATAGTTCGGGTGCAGCAGGACTGTTTGGGACTGAGCGGTGCAGGATGGGGCGAAGCAGGATTGGTTGAGGCGGAGGAGCGATGGTTGGGTCGGAGCAGGGATGGTTGGGACGGTGTAGCCGTGGTTGGAGCGGGGCAAACCTGCCTGGGGCCGAACAGTGCTTGTTGGCGCTGAGCGAGATTGGTTGGGACGGAACGAGGTTGGTTGGGACGGAGGGAGGGGGCTGGAGTGGAGCAGGGCTGGTTGGGGTGAAGCAGGACTACTTGGGGTGGAGCGGCCTCGGTTGGGACGGAGAGGGACTAGTTGTGTGAGCGCGGGACAGGATAGGACGGTGCAGGGTTAGTTGGGACGGAGCGGGACTGGTTGCGAAGGACCGTGCAGGATGAAGTGGAGGAGGGCTGGTTGTGATGGATCGGAATTGATTGGGACGGGACGGGACTGCTTGAGGCGGAATAGGGCTGGTTGGAGCGAAGCGGTGCTGGGACGGACAGTGGTGAGGGCGGGAGAGGGGTCGAGAAGACGGCCCGGGGGAGCGGGGGCAAGCGGAGGGCCGCGCACACCGGGCGCGAGGTGCGTCGCACGTGCCCACTACGCACCGAACCTCTGCTGATCCCGCGCACAAATTGGTCTGATCAATGTGCGTATTGACCGTTAGCTTGTTTAACACCGCCGTTTTCAAGTGAATGATGGCCCCTATGCCTAACAATGAAGCTAACCCTCTCTTGTTAGCCCCGCGTGGCATATGCGCGGAATGACATTTTCCGTGGGGACGCAGGCCGCGGCTGCGGTGGCGACGGCGGCGGGGCGGGCGGGGCGGGCGGGGAGGGCGGGGCCGGGCCGGGCGGGGGAGGGCGCCGCGACACGGCCGCATTAGGAGAGCGCCGGCGGTCGCTGCTTACCTCAGGCTGCGGCGCCGCGACGCGCGTGTGCGCGACAATAACAGCGGAGCGTTTTAGTAGCCGCCTGCCGCCTGCTGCGGTGGCGGCTGCGTTACCTGAGAAACGGCCCAGCGCCTGGCACCGGCTGGCGTGGGCGGGCGGCGGCGGGCGGGGGGTGGGGGGCGGGGTTGGCGAGGCGAGGGAGGGGGCTGACGCTGCGTGCGGGGAAGGGGCGAGCGTCGAGGCCCGAAGGCATCGGAGCCGTGCGCGAGCGTAAGCACATCGGCAGGCTGGCGTGCTTACGCCGCGCAGAGGTCGCTCATAGGGAGTGCGCCGTCCGGGGGAACCTATCGGGGAGCGATTCATCCAAGATGAAAGAACTCTTTCGTCAGGCACAAGTGCTATGTTCGCTGCAGCGGCCCGTCACCAGAGTGCACTGCACGCTGTTTCGCCAGCGCGGGGTGGAGGCGGATGCGGCGGAGACACAGGCGGCGGAGAAGCCGGAGGAGGGGCGGGGACGGCGGCGGCGGAGCCCCGACAATCTGCCTGAGAGAAGCGAAGGCGGCGGTTCTCGCGCGGGAATGGTGTGGGGCGGGCCGGGGTGAGAGGGGGGCGGGGCGACGGAGCGGGGCCTGAGGCGGCAAAGCGCGAGCCGGCGGGAACACAGCCGCGAGTACAGCGCGGGGGCAGAACGGCGGGAGGGAGGGCGAGGGTGGAAGTGGCGGCGAGGGAGCGGCGCTGGAGGAGGAGAAAGTGGAGGGCTGGGAGGGGGCGGCGTCTCTGGCGCAAGACCGCGTGCCGCTCGAGTGGCGCGGCGGCGGAGGTGGAGGAGGAGGCGGCGGAGGGGCGGCGGACGCGAGGGAGGAAAATGAGGGCGGAGGGAGGGCCCTTGCAGGGCCCGCGCTCGCGGCTGAGGGCTAATCATGCGAGCCGCACAAAGGTGCGGCGCGACGGGCAGGGCAGTGGCGGGGCGGCGACGGCGCGGCGGGGGCGGCGGCGCGGGGTGGTGCGGGTCGCAAGAGAGATCCGCGCGCCAGATGAAAGGGACGCCGACGCCTCGCCCTCCCCCGCGTCGCCGCCGCCCCGCCCTCCTCGCCCGCGCCGCCTCTCCCGCGCAAGAAAAAGAGCGCGAGGGTAAGTGCGCGGCCGACGCGCGCACTCCACATTTAGCTTACGCGACAGTCCGCCGTCGCCTTCGTGCCGCGAGCGGGGCCTGTGCGGGGGTTGGGCGGGGGCGCGCCGCGACGCGGAGGCAGCGCTGCTCCAGGCTGCGAACGCGCGCAAGCCCTCGCGACGGCCAATCAGCCACCGCGTGTTTGCAGTGAAGGGGGCGCATGACTATCTGATTTATTAGCCGCAACAGGCTCAATCAAGTGAACTAATGCCATCGATCTCAATGTGGGTTCCTCAGCAGAAGACGCAGGGTGTAACGACGCCATTTATCGATTTATTAATTTAAATATATTTACTTCTTCTTTACTTATTAACTTATATATTTATGTGTTTATTTATTCATTTAATTATTAATTTATTTACCCCCCCTTATTTGGGTATATGTAATTTACTTTTCTTATAAGCTGCAAAAACTGACGTAGGAGAAAGGAACAATTTTACTACATATCACTAAATCAAATAAAACATGTTCTCTCATTGCTGGGTGAGCAATATTTTACTTTCTCGCCAAACCATGAACGTACGTAATAAAGAGAATGCATTGTAATGATGCAGTAAAGATCGAAGATGATATTTCGTCAGAAAAGGTCGTGTTGTGGAGTTCGGTATCGAAAAATGGATGAATTTTGTTCCTTTATGTACTAAATTATTCTAAAAGATTGTGTAGTCTGAGTCCACGTCTTTGGGAATCATGACACCGAAAAAGTGATTGACGGCAAAATGTATGTTAGTCTGAACATGTGTCTTCCTATTTGTCGGCCGATCGGTGTGTCCGAATATTTGCCCGTCTGTTCGTGGAAAACGCGAGCACCTAAACAGTTCAGACAATTTTCTATAAAATTGATATTTCCCTATCGATTTGGCCGAACTCGCAGCCCTGTGAGTTCGAAACGGATATTTTTTCGCTGTGATACTGACATTTGATGAATGTAACTACTACGTCGAATGTTAAAGTTATGAACATCTGTATTTGCTGGAAATAAGTTCCCACACTTGAATAATTCATTTTTTACAAAAAAACAAAACCACTGATTCGTAACTCAAGAGGAAAAGTCGAGCCCCGTGTGTGGGAGGGATTTGCTTATTATTTGTACCACTCTTTTCTATAATTTATTCGTCTGGGATCTGTAGGATGCGTTCCTCCAGAACTTGATGCCATATCTTTGGCGGGAACATGTGGGCGGGCTCTTTCGCGAAATATACACAACGAACAATACGAAGGCAGACTGAATTAAAAGATTGCGTAGCACAATGAACATAATTTTGTGTTCAATTCATTTAAACAACAGACGTTCATTGAGACTTGTTACCTTGACATCATACAATTATTATTTATTTTCAGCAGAGTATGCATGTTTTTAAATTTAAAAATTGAAAACAGTACTGAAACCGATTTTGCAAGAACAATAAATTAAAAAAACTCGCATAACACTGCAAAAATTAAACATTTTTACAAATAGAGTCTTCACAAATTCTACAATACGATATTATAGTATACATACAAAGCAACTATTCTTTACATAATAAGAGTATCAAAAACGTTGTTCCATAATGCAATATGTAAACGACAAATACTTGATGGAGCGCGGCCTCTTCTTTCTTGGAGGCTTGCTATCGCATGACGTCAGCTCTCTCGGAATCAGTCACACAGAATTCAATTGGTACGCGCATAATGTGAACAGTCAAATATTTGAATTTTCTTCACAAAATCGAAACTGTTTCATTGATTTTTGTTCTGTTTTTTGTCCCGAGTACCTGGGTATCTAATGAAATCTTAGACGCCTGTCAGCTGACCGAAGGCTGCATAGATTTCTTTCTATTTGTCTGGTACGATTGACAAAATATCGTGAAGTGCGAGCCGCATAGTGCAATTTTGATTTGTTCAAGAAGAAGGGAAAAGTGCAGCAGAAATTCACAAAGCAATGAGTCGAGTACACGGTGTAAACTTTCAAACAAATGAGGAACGCTTCCTTCTAGATGTCCTCATTCATGACAACGCCGTCCCTCACAGTGCTGCTGTAACCAAACGTCTTCTGAGTCAGATGGTTCGTGCTTGATCATTCGTCATTTAGCCGGACTTAGCGGCGCGTGATATTCATCCCTTCTTTGAATTGAAGGAAATGCTAGGACGCGAGCACTTCCAGATCAATGAGGAGCTTCAAAGCAAAGTTAATAAGAAAGGCATCTCACATCAGTAGCGGCAATGTTCGACGACGAGGGCAGCCAAAAGCTTGTTCACAGAGAAAACAAATGCCGGAATCATGGTGATTATGTAGAAAAGTATTCATGTTTGCACATAACTTTTGGTAATAAATTCATTTTTTTCTTTACTCTTGTCTTTTTGTTATAGACCATCGGGGGTTGAAAAAACGGTTCTGGTATTTTTAGAATTGAATTTGAAGGATTTTCCTCTCGTTTGGTCGGTAAAGGCGATACGAAAAGTAATTAATTTCTTCCAGAAATTGCCAGTTACCTTTTTCTTTCCAGACGTAATTTTAGATGTAGTACATATTTTTCTCTCAAAACTTCCAACGACTCAATAGCATTAATAGCATTTCTCTCATTCTCGTTATGCTCTCATAACTGCAACACGGTGTTTTGCTTCTTTGTAGTGATGAATAAAAATGAATTACAACGCTTGATTAAATATTGTAATTTATTGACATGTATGAGAAGAAAATGATACAAATGTGACAGCAAACATTATGAAATTATCTTGAATATCACTTACTTCTAGAGTTAGGTTTTCCTCCTAGTCTTTATTTCTACAAATTGCCCTGTCTTGGAACAGTTAATTCTAGATTCTAGAAAAAATATGAACTTCTATTACTCTACTCAAATAACATTTCAGGAATTCTTTTATTTTGAATGTAACGTTCGGTGTGTCAATCCCATGCTACTGATTCCGCTATTGTCCAATCTTAAGGATATCAGAGATTGTCTAGCATAATAACTTGATTCTTAAAACAACAGTACCGGCGTATAAAATGGGCTTTACAATTCTATTAAATTGAGTTGAATACGCTGCAGATGAATAAGATTAAATGATTTTCGTATTTCATAATCAACATTGTCTCCTATATTATTTCAGTAGTATAGATACCTTTTGCGACTTTCACAAGCAACCAATCTTCGTAAATGAAGTCTCTAAAGGAATATAATTTCACGGAGACATGACAAATAGCACTTTAACTTTAAAAAATGGACTGATTTGTTTAAAAGAACATCTAAATATCCATGTCAAATGCAACCGCAACACTCGGCCGAATTTTTGGGTCTATATCGTTAAATAACTCCGAAACGAAACGTTTTAGGGCTTTAAACGCTTAAATTTTGAGACCAGACGCCTAAAAAACCGTAAATTTCACACACCGTAATCTACAGGATGAGATCTTTCTGAACATTCTATTACATTTTTCCTGGTTGCTTCGACGCTTCTCGATTCTACTCCACCTGTTTAGAGCGTGTAGAATTTGCAAATGTATGTAAAATTAAAACAATTACTTGACATTCTACGCGATTGAATTACATGGATGTATCTTACATTGATTACATGGATGGGTCTTGAAGGAAGAGATATATTACAGGCTTAATATGGAAATGAAAAAAAAGGGAAGAGGGTGGGGTTTAAAATGCAAGAGTACTCGCACGGGTACGTTAGTATTTCATTTTTAAGGAATATTTTTACACGACTACATAAAAATTATTTGACCAAAACTATGAAAGACTTTCATCACTAATGGTAGGTTATGGAAATATAAATCCCATATTCCAGAATTGTGGAATACATCTGTTGGACAAAATCTGTCGGCAGTCCAAACTGTCTGCTGGAATTTTTCAGGCTAATTACACAGAGTGGTTGCTGTTTCCTGGAAAGAGAAGGAAAGGGCGGGAACCAAGAGAACGACAGAAACATCGACAAGGACTGGCGGTCGCCGACCGTCTGTTCCCGATCGAAGGAATTAAAACGCTTAGGGAGCGAGCGCGCCCTGTACGTTGAGTAGATATTTTACGAAATACTCCATGTAAACTCGACAAACTCACGCAATCAGAAACGGTAATTTGCGAGAGAAAATCAGAAAGCATATAATGGTGAAACAAAAATAAGAACACCTAAATTCATTTTGTATTTCTTGCTAACTGTAATTAGTATGTTTCAAAAATTAACATTATTTGCATACAATATACCTCATTTCTTGAACAAGCTTTCCTCTCAAACGCGTTTCTTTAATAACTTGGATATATTTTAAAAAGCGGTCGTTTACTGCAATAAGGGTAATGACCCATGTTTTGGAAAGTAGTACAAATCTATTTACTAGCGAATAAGTTTTTCTCTTAATCTTCGAGGAATGAAGTGGGTTTCCCTGTGCGTCGTGGTGTCTGAGTGCACAGGCGACAGTGCGTCTAAGCACCGGGAACAATGGCGAGTGCAGGTACTGCGAGTATTGTCACTCAGTTGTTACATTGTTCAGTGGCGAGTTTATGCACCGAAGGCACGAGTTCCCTAGTATCGACTGGCCGATGGAACCGACATGTAGGGACTATAAGCTCCATTGTTAATGTATTGAGCTGTGTGTCGAAGGCTAATCGAGCAAGTTCTGATGCAGAAGAAAAAGAGAAAAATTGTCCTGTGATTTAGCCATTCCCAAAGACGTCGATGTTTCCCCTAAAGTCGATTTAAACATTTTTAGGGATCTTTAGAATCATTAAAATATGGGGAGACGACAACTGAAAACTAAAACCCCTCACAATCGACCAGTTTTGAAATTATTATTATTATTATTATTATTATTATTATTATTATTATTATTATTATTATTATTATTATTATTATTATTATTATTATTATTATTTGTTGACTAGTTGAAAATGTATACGATTTCAACAGATAGTGCCAAAATAATTTTTTAATAATAATTAGATTTTATCTCGTCCAGATAATTAAAAATGACCCCTGGACGAATTTTCATCTTTTGCATGATGCCATGAGTATGCATTGTTGATTCCAGCGAAGCAAAGCAAGTACGAGGAAGAAAGCCGTTTTTTGTACAAACTTAAGTTTGAGGGGCATGAACCAATGTGATATTTCCCCCTTCATTTTCATTTTTCATAAAGATTTTTATTTGTGGTCGTATTTAAATTAGTATTTTTATTTCATAAATTTAACGATAACTTGGGAATATTTGTACTTTAATTTTGCCAATGCAGATTTTAATATCAAATGCTTTAAATGTTAGTGTCATTTGTCGCAACTCTAAACATTTTAAACGATTTATTAGGTAATAAATAAACTTTAATTTTTTACATCTAATGAAATACTCTTTATACAGACGTATACATTAAATTAGAGAAGGTAAAATTAATTACTGTGAGATTCAATAACTTTCGAAAAGCATTCTATGACTAACAAGAATACAGAAAATCTGCTATTTATGGACGCATATCTGTAATAAACAGACACCGAAGCAAAATTAGCATGTAAAATGTCGCAAATGCAGTTTAACCAAGATAACAATGAGCTAATATTCTAAGAACCACAAATAATTGTCTGCTCACTAGTGGAGTGACTTCCTTTTCTGTTGCCATATACTTAGGTAAAATATATTTTCTCAACGTCGTAGCCAGCAATTTTCACTTAATAGAATCAGAATCCTTTATTTCAATGACGGCCAATAAAACTTCATTTTTGTGTTTATTTAAGATGTTATCTATTTGATACATTATGCATATTTCATCTGATAATGTTTTCACGTATTTGATAATTATAAGTATCTGAGTTCCTTGGAAAAGATTAGTTTGTAATTTTGCTAGTATTATGTAATATTGTCCGTGTACCTGCAATGTTAAAACTCGAACTGTATTTACGCACGACTAAGAATTTTATTCTGCTAATTACAAAGTGCTAAACTCAATAACAAGAACCGTTGGGATATCACGGTCGAAGCATCGTTGCATCAGCAGCATTGTTGGTCCTAATGTTCGAGTCACGACGATGGAGGATTTTCGACACTATCTAGATAGCTGGGTGGAATTCCGACACTCTCTGGAGGAGAAAACTAGCATTCGTCTGTTCTTATCGGTAGTATTTCGTGAGTTCTTATATCAGCACCACGCGAATACCGGAGCAGTTCGCTAATAAATGAGTCAGGGGCCGCATTCATTCCTCTTTCGTTCTTGCCCTCTCCTCTCCCCTTACACATGCACACACTTACTAGATGCACTACACCAGGCCTTCCCAACGGGGTCCGTATAGACCCCTGGGGTCGATAGAATTATGAAGAGGGTCAATAATGATGAAGGAGTTGATTGGGGGTCAATAGCCGAAGTATGAATCGGCGCCTTATCCGTATAATCCAAATTCCATTGGTTAAAAAAAAATAAAAATGAAATTAATGAACTGTTTTCTGTTAGAAGCAACAAAACATATAATAACAAATTACCAATTTGCTCCTCTTCTTTCGAATCCGTCTTGCATCCTTAGGAATTAAGTAATTACGATGTTTAGTAAAGTCAAGAAATTATATCTATTCGTGGACAACGGTATTATATTGCACAGGAAAGTAAACATTTCTCTGCAATACGCACTGGAGAAATGTAATGGTCAGTTCTTAAAAAGCACTCAACATTTTGTAGCCATTGCATTTCAGTGAAGATTAGAAATTCAACAACTCAAAAGCGGAAACGCCTTTGATAATTGAACAATTCAAATATTTAGGAGAATATTGGAGAAAGCAATGGTTATCTTCAAGGCATTTATGTGAAATTCTTTGTGTCATAACTGTGAATACTGTATTTTATAGAGAAAACGTGAGAGGTCGATGAAGCAAACACTCTCATAAAAGGGGCTCGTGAATGAAAAAGGTTGGGAATCTCTGCACTACACTATCACTCAAGTTGGATGACCGTTCTTGACCTTAGAACTTGAGCCCGACAGAGGTGAAACACCAATGTAGGAAATAACTGGAGGGGGCAAACCGTCAGCCGACGTGTAGATACGGGCCGGATTTCACGTTCCAGTGCGGGAAGAACTCCGCCACCTTCCGGGATATCGTGCATTTTTATGACGGTACAAATAGCGTCAGTAGTTGACGCTCACAGAATCAATACTCACTCAAAAGAAATAAATTTGTTCTCGATGAACATTCATTCAACAGCCACGATCATTAACATACATTGTCACTCGAAACTCAACAATCAAATTGTTTGCTTTGTTCTTCTCGTGGAGAAAGAATGTGTATACATTTGAAGCGTTATTTCCAATATTCAATATGGCAAACAATGAAAAGAGAAAAACGTAAAATTTCTTGTGCTCCATCTACGAGAGGAAATTCGTGCCGTGTGAAAGGAACTTTAGCTATAGTGTCTACGGCACTTAGATAATTGCGTGGACGTAGAATATGGATTGGTTAAAGCACATTCGGAAAAGACAGCAGGTAGGAAAGGAAATGACAAGTATTGGAATGTAAATTGCCTTCATTTTAGTGACGAGGAGGAGTCATGATTTTAAGGGAAAGATAATCAGTAGGGAGCGGATTTTAATGAAATGTCATTTTTTTCACTTTAAAACAATGCCTTTTAGTATGGACACTAATTTTATGTTATGACAAGAGGAAATTACCCATTTTTATGCATTTTCTACAGTTTTCATCAATTTCGATCAATAAGTCATTTTATCCATCATTTTAAAATCATTTTTCGCTAATTTAATATATTTTAACGTCATTTTAATAGCATTTGCTTCAAATAATATTTACAAAATGCAACAAATTCTCCATAGAATTCCTAAGTAACCTATTCGATTTCTTAGCTCAGAAATTGTATTGTCAACAGTAGTATGTATTCTCAGGTTCCTGTGATGCCTATCAGCTCCACTGTCTGTTCGGTCGATTTCGCGATAACTACGTAAAGACAAATATTTCGTGGTAAAGGAAACTTCAAACCAAAAGTTTGCTAGCTGAGTTTACTTGAACGAAAGGACGAAGCCTCGATTACATCAGTAACATTTCCAAAAGATTGAGCTGTTCATCTGAACTTGTTTTGATCAAATTTTTTACGTCGTTTTTCTGTGATTTTAGGATATTTTAAAAACATTTTAAGAGCATTTTATTAATCAGTTTTGGCGATGTTTTAGGTCATCAAAATCCGCCCCTAATAATCAGATTCCCAGAACGTGATCAATGTTGTGGTATGTTATTGAACAAATTGAGAGAATGAAATTATCTCAATCTGGAGAGATAACAAATAAGTTTCAATACCAGCCATGAAGTGATTTTAACCGTGTAGAACACAAACGTTTTAGAAGATGAACTTTCGGAATGGAAACAAATATTTCCAAATTTAATTACGTGTTGGCAGCGAAGAATTTGAAAGTCATCAATCACACGAATTCACACTAATAATTTTTAAAAAATATGTTTAGGTACGTTTCCTTGCAAAAATACTTCAGATTTACTTATATCGCCGAAAAGAAGGAAACTTCACGCAGATCCTGTACGTCTGTAAAACTCGGAACTCTAGAATACACTCGATAAAAAAACTGTGAGCACGGCGATAATTGCAGCAAAGCTAAGTACCGCGACCAACGCACACCCTAGCTGTTACGGTCGTGTGTGTAACACATCCATATTTGATTATTTCATTCTGGCAGCAGGCTTAGATAGCGATACATATACACTTGTTTCACTGTTCGTATAACTTATGTGTGCTGCACGTCAGCTTTTACTTTCAGCTGACACGAGGTCTTATTAATGAGATTTTGCAACTTCCAAGCCTGATAACAGACACTTTAAAATGCGTTTCACCTTCCACTCCCACTGCCAGACTGTAAGAGGAATCTCACCGCCTCATGTGTCACGAACTCTCCTTTACCGCCTCTCGCTGCTTTCACATCTCTGTCATCTCAAAATACTGCCCGTCACTTCAATTCACCCTCGTCATCTCACTTCCACCAAATCAATTCTTGCCACCTCACTAGCCGCGCCTCGTTGCATTCTTGCCCGCCAACTTTGCGCTTCTCGCCATCTCGCTCTTCCTCGTTCCGCCGGCGTCGCTTGGCTGTGCGTTGCACCTCTGCCTCGTCCCCGCCCCCGCCCCTGCCCCCGCAGCTCACGCCGCCGGTGCCGCGCTCGTTTAAATCCGAACAATTTACAGGCCGCGGCGCGGCTCGACGCGGCGGCCGCCGCCTCGCCCGTTCTCATGGCACGCTTCCACGAGCCACAGAGCGCGCCGGGTGAGGGGGCACTCCATAACTTGGGCGCAGGCTGTTAATACCCGCCCACTCCCTCTCCCGTCCCCACCACCGTCCGCGCCCTGCCTCCGGCTCGCCCCCGCTCGTGCCTCGCCCGCTCCCGCCCTGCCAACGGGCGAGCGGGCGGGCGGGCGCGCGCTCCGCTCCGTTCGGCTCCGGCCCGCCCCGCTCGCCCCCGCCCCATCCCTCGCCGCCGCGCCGGGCCGCGTCAATATTTTATCGGCGTGATTGATGTTCGTGGCATCAACGTCTGGATATATTTCTCGTTACGTGAAAGCGGCCCTTCAACACTAATCATATGGTGGAATTTAATACAACACAAATCACATCTCGAACACGATATGCACAACTTGGCCGCGACCGGCGCGCTGCCCGCAGCCCGCGCTCGCGAAATCCATCTGGCAGAGCGAGCGCCGCGGCCCCGCCCGCGCCCCCACCCCTTTCCCCGCCCCCGCTCCCGCCCCCGACCCCGCCGTTCGCGCAGCCGGCCTCGCCTCGCCTCGCCTCGCCGGCGTCTCCTCGACTCCGCTCCCCAGCCCCCGTTCAACGGCTAGCCGATCTTTCGCCCCCTCCCTGGTATTCCGTTCCGTGCTCCAGACGGTCCGCTGCACTCCGAGTCACATCACACTGCATTCCATAATGCTACCATCGTTTTCTCGTTAGACTGATACGTTGCTTTTTCCTCTTCGGTACTATTTTACCTCCTCAGGATTATCCCGTCACGTGGGTTGCTTCACAGCAGTGGTGAATTTTTAAATAAACCTAATCAGGCCGCGCTCTGGACGCTGAAATTTGAGGATTCAAAATTCAAAAAAATAATTACTGTTGTTTTTGCATGCACTCATCAAAAAAGTTCCCTTACTGGCATTTCGTTATTTAAGATGAAAATACAATGATTGTAATTTCACTCTACCGAATTAAGAAACACTATACTATGTAAGGAAAACTGTGGGTTAAGTCAAAAACGATTGTTCATTAAAAATAAAACAAGACAGACAGAAGTAAGAAAGATAAATTTTTATTGCCAAATATAATTTGAAAGATAAAAATACTCATTAATTTAGGCATTCAATGTGAAGAGTAATGGCTCTCAAGCACAATATTTCATCGGATTTAATAAAAATAAATCTTTCGTACGTTAGCAATTTTTAATATTGTGTTGTATTTATTTTTACGAATGTAATTTGGACAAAAATCCAACTTGTGTAAATATTAATTTCAAGAGATATATGAACATTATTTAATGATTCACATTTAATAGAACCCTTTGCATTCATTTTAATGTAGTGTATGTATGTATGTATGTATGTATGTATGCATGTATGTATGTATGCATGTATGCATTATGTATGCATATATGTATGTATTATTATGTATGTATGTATGCATGTATTTTATTTATTTATTTATTTATTTATTTATTTATTTATTTATTTATTTATTTATTTATTTATTTATTTATTTATTTATTTATTTATTTATTTATTTATTTATTTATTTATTTATTTATTTATTTATTTATTTATTTATTTATTTATTGATTTATTTATTTATTTATTTATTTATTTATTTATTTATTTATTTATTTATTTATTTATTTATTTATTTATTTATTTATTTATTTATTTATTTATTTATTTATTTATTTATTTTGTATTTATTTATTGTAAGGCGATAGCTACACGGAGACGGTAAAAGAGAGGTATTTTTAAAGCTAGAAATCTCAATAACGTGGGGGGAGACAACAGAACCCCGAGCCGCGGAAATCTGCCGGGAACCCGCTTTGTTCACCACAAATATCATTTGGATCGGACGGGGATCGATGCCCGACTTCAGCGGTGGAAGTGAACAGTCCGACCGCTGCACCGCGGATTGCCTCACGCTGAATTGTGTCGGCTTTCGATAGAGCGTTTGCCGGTTGTTGAAAGGGAGCGTATCTCACGTTCCTTCTTTCACTCGTTCGCTCCTTCTCTAGGTACGAGAGGTCGAATCTCGGTCTCGCCTGATGAAGTTGTTAGTGGAAACGTAACATATTTGCTGCAAACTTTTCAGGGTTACTATAATTTCCCGAGCATATCACTGCACCATCTGCTTTATTTTCAACTTCCTCTTCATCTTCAATCTTCACCTTTCATTCATCACCGTAATCAGACTAACACTTTGTCTTTGCTGAGGAAACAAGATATAACACACGAATACGATACGTTAAAGGGATACAGTACCCGGCGGCAAACAATAAAAACTCTTGCTTCTCATCCCAAAAGGAGGGTGATGGTTCTGGAACTTAAGAACACGGAAGCATAGCGTTCTGCTTTATACGTGGGATCTGTAGTGATTTCATTTTGTCCACCATAAATGTTAAGTGGAGAGTCTGGGATTCCAATTGGTTCGGACGTGAGAAGTATTCTTTAACACAAGGCGGGTGGCACCCGTCTTTTTGACGAGTGAACTACTTTTTATCTTTAATTCTTAACAATATATGTGGTTTGTAAATTCAGCGCTTTGTGGCTTTTAATGTTTAATCATATCCTACACGTTTACATAAAAATAGCCATGTACACTGAAATTTAACTTCGATATTTACAAATACTACTAAAAGGACGAAGAACCCGCCATTTTGACGGGTATTAGGCTTTTGGCATTCGATGAGGGAAATGTAAATAAAAACTTTGTTTTTCTTAGTACACTGTATCAAACAGTAATTATTGAACAGCTTCAAGCAACTTCAACAAACTTCCAGAGACTATTCTATAACGAAAATATGTGGTATTGACATGCTTGATCAAATGGCGCGCTTGTCTACTGTAAAATTCCAGTGTAAACGGTGGTCAATGCACGTATTTTTCGATGTTTTGGAAATGTTCGGGAAATGAATGTATATTATACAGGGAGGTAACGGGTGAGAAAATATCTCGCCGAGATGGTATCTTCAAATTATCAGAAGAACTAGCGTCTATCTACGTAACAAAAAGAAAGCAAAATCTTCCCAAAGCAATCAGCACTCTTCAGAGTAGTGACATTCGTAAGGCCTTCCAGATAGGAGGATGTAGAGGCAAGAACAAGTCTAGGAACATCTGCATTCACTACAACAAACATGTGGATCGTGTGCTGGAAACACCTTTTATACTTGTGCACGCTGCTTTGAAGATTCTGGAGGGTTTTGAGCAATTAAAATTTACAAGTATCAAGAACTTCACAAGATAAAATGAAAACCTTTTAGTTGTGTTAAATATTAATGTTATCCATTGTTACAATTGTCCATTGTTACATACGTAAGAAAAATCTTAGCACTACAATAAAATTCTTGAACCGTACAGACGTTAAAGTTAAAATCCGAACTATTGCATTGATTGCGCTAAAAAACGCGTACCCGTGAAAATGACGGGTTCGTCTTACTAGGTAGAGAAGAAATCGCCGTTCTCCTAGTGTTAACATTAGATTGCCTGAGCGAAACCCTCAAAGCAATGCCCTAAATAGATGAGTGCTATAGATGGTTAGATGATTAGGATATATGAACAATGAAGTACGGTTGGACAGATACATGGTAAGGGAAACGTGAGCACGGCAAGAAATCTACTGCGGCCCCACTTTATCCACCCCAAACTCCACCAGTAGTGACCAGGATTTGAACGCGGTGGATACTCCCCGATACCCACTACGCCAGGGGTTCGCTGAGTGTTCCATTAGTGGTACGCAAAGACAATTCAGGTTGCACTTGGTAAAGTACGGGAACGGACCTATTCTTAAAAAATAGTGTACAGTTAAAGTGAACATTGAAAACTTGTTGCAATAAAAATCTGCAACTCAGACTGTTCAGTTTTGAACTTGTACTGAAACATGATTTGAAGCAGTAATTTCATTGCTTCGCACTGCGTTAACTGAAATACGATATTCATTGGAGTCCAATAATGCGGACTACACTTGCAAAATTTTTTGCGTGGATCTCGAATTTCCCTCGCCACACGTTTAGAGAACTGAGCTTCCAATTTGTGTGTTTTATTTGAAAAGAAATCTCTGGATTACTGATATTCCAGGACGGTGTTATGCCAAAAACCCATATCCATTGTACATGTTCCTCGGTATCGTAAATATCGTGAAACCCTGGGCTACAGTACAGGTCGCCTCTGTTCCCAGTAATGGCTGGTCAGTCCTTTAACAGCTAGCCTTCTGATCGCCCCCCATATTCACGGCTACCGCTGCAACACCGTATGCCTCCCCTCCCCCGTTTTGGGGAGTCTTAACACCTTAAGCAATTCGGCGCTACACCGCGTATTGTGAAGTGTAAATAGTGCACCGAGACAAAGCCTGAAATACATATGATCGCCTTGTAAAGCAGTATAAAATGCTAAAAGAATGAGTGTATCATTGAGTGAAAAAAGCCTATGAAAATATGAACGCTTTCTTAAAAAAAATGATCTGTTAGTGAATCTTAGATTGCAGGCACAAACCAAAGAGCTCAGACGTTTCATGTATTCCTTTTGTCTAATAAGTGACCGCGTCACATGAGACCACCGACTGAGGCGACTCAGGGCATTAACTGATGCCAATGCAGTGCTTCTGACTGGGAAGTTCTAGGGTTCGAGAACTGAGGGAAGCAGGACTTTCCACACTCGCTACCTACACTGCCAGGTCACGTTCAGTCGCTGTCCGGAGGGGAATTCTAACGGCTGGCTGATCTGATCGGTAATTTTCCGAGGTGTCTCCGATCAGCACCAAGCAAATTCACTACCCTGATAAACGGGCCACAGACCGCGCGCGATCTTTCTTTTTGCTTCCTTGCCCTATCCTCGTGTCTTACTAACACACTTATACTTACATGCACTTATACTTACCAAGCGTCTGGAGATTTGAGCATGTCCCGGCTGGGGCGGTGCCCCGCTGGTGGGAGAGTCCGAAATATGTGGTAGTGTAGTGCATGTTAGTGTAAATGTGTGTGTAAGGGGGAGAGGATAGGACAAGGAAGAGGAAGGACAGATCGCGCGCGGTCCGTGGCCCGTTCGTTAGGATACTGCTCCGGCATTCGCCTGGTGTTGATCGGAGAAACCACCGATCAGAGCAGGAGTACCGATCACCGGAATCCACCGGAAAACTACCGATCAGAGCAGCCGGCCGCTAGAATTCTCCTCCAGACAGCGACTGAATTCGACCAAGCTGAAAAGCTAGTGTCGAAAATCCTGCCGCCGTCAGGACTCGAACCTAGGACCTCCCGGTCAGAGGCGCTGCAGTGATATCAGTTGATGCACTGAGCTACCGCTCCCGATTAATCCCCCGGTAATCCGACGTGTAGGTCGAAGCCGGATCTCACCAACGAGCTCGAGGGAACACAGCCACCTACCACGAAAAAAACATGCGCTACACTTACGGGACTACTGACCATAGCAGTTGACGCGCCCGGAAGCACTAATGAATGAATGAATCAATCGCCAGGGCCACTGGCGGGGACAAAACAAAACCTACCCTCTCTCCCCCGCCAAGGCGCGCGCCCGGGCCACCGCGCGAGGCATCAGTACGAGCGCGGAGGCGGCCAGCTGTGCGACAGGGCGCGGCGCGGTGCGGCGCGTCGAGCGCGCGTCCTCCTGTCGCCTGTGTGCGCGGCGCGCGCGATTGAGTCGTCGTCCTCGTCGATGGCGGCGCCCGGGGAGGAGGCGGCGGGCGCGTCCTACGCCTCCTGACGTCACCGTTTCCAGAAATATGCCCTGTGAGCACGTGAGCGGAACAGCGGGCGAACGGCGCAACGGCTTCTTCCCAGAGGTCAGCGGCGATAAATAAGGTCGGCGGGCACGCGGCGTGGCGTGGCGCGGCGTGGCGCTGTGCCGCTCGTGCCTGCGGGCGCGTCACAATGGAGCCGCGCAGCGATCCGCAACCGGACCGTTAACTGAGACCCGAACAATGATAGTTTGTAGTGGAATAAAATGAAAATGAATGGATAAAATTCAAATGGGATCCGAAAACAGGCACTTAATTCGCAAACCGCAAGAATTGTGTTGCGGTCGCTTCGTTGGAAATTTTTTGTAAATCATTGAGGATCTATGAGCGCAGGTTGCTGAATTTAGAAGTCGGGAAGTTTCCTTATTTCGACGTGTGATATAGAGAAGTAAACACGAATCGTAAATAAATGAAAGCACTGCAAAGAACAAACCAACAATCACCGAAAAAAAACAAGCCATTATTCAATCGCTGACTTGCTAAATTGGGTCAACAAACAAGAGAAAGTGATAGTAAAAACGTCTTTATGCTCATCTGCAATTAATATTAATGAAGACAAATGAAAATTCAGCTATCTACAACACTCTGAACATGCATGTGGGACTGCTAAAATGCGCTGGTTAAACGAATTGCAATGATACGAATGGTTTACTGAGAATCCTTCCCTGAGGACGGAAATAACCATTCCTGTATAGTTAACGTCATTTTAGTTTTAAGTTAAAGAGATATATTGTGGCGAATAAAATCGTTTTTGTAATGTATTTGATAAATAATTTTATGATTGGATTTGATAATTTGCATTGTATTTGGTTATGAGCGTTAATTATCAATGAAGTGCTATATAATTCAACAAACTAAATATTGAGAAAGTTGCTAGTGTGATGCTGTACGTTAAAGAGAAGGACAGTGTTGATATTCAAGACATTTCACATTCGTATTGTGATATATGGAAAATCATGCCTGCTAGATTTGTTTCTTTATTCGTTGTCTCGTTTTCGATTCCGCGTGATCTCGTGCAATATTGCATGACAGTGCTCCCAATTTGCTCGACAGCCCCATGACGTGTTGACGACACGCAGTGCTGACTGAACTCGGATCCATTATCCTTTAAGCGATCAATCTATCTCTTCCTGTCTCCCTCTTTCTTTTTCATTTAATCTTCCCCAGCATCAGAGTCTTTTCCGATGAGTCATGTCTCCTCATAATGTGCCCCAAGTACGTAAAAACTTTGTGTGTGCAAAAACTACTTTACAAAATGAACAATCGTAGTATGAAGAATGTAAAGAATAACTCTTCCGATATTGTTTCTGACTTTCTATTTGCGAACACAATGTTTTAGACCTCGTTTTAACTACAAACATAAGTTGCTGTACATATACTTAACTTCTAATTGACAGTGAAGAAACACGGTGATTGTGCAAGGCATTTTTGAAGTGTCATTTCAGAAATTCAAATGTCAGGGCGTGAAAATATTTACCTTTGTTTTCTTTAACATCTTATTATTGAATGAGTAATTTTTGATGTGATGCTTTTTTTTCCTGCTCGAAGGGTACCGAAGGAGACCACAATAACAAACATTAATCGGAATTAAAAAGCAAAACACTGCTTGTTCTTTGTACACTTGAAAGTACAAGTAATTTAGCCAGAACATTTTGTTTCTGCTAGTAAATAGTGCCAATAGAGAGAAGAAGAAATGCAACGAGAGAAGGAATTCAGAGTTAAAGTAGAGTGATGTATTTGGTAAACGTTAGTCCAGTGACTTCCGTCATTCATCGAAGACTAACTTAATCTGCAGTTAGTTTACCGTTGCAAATAAGTTTTCTATAACTCGGAAACGAAAATGCCTAGTTTTTCAAATATTGCTAATCTCGCGTGTTTGTAAATTTTATTATTATTTAGTTTGTTTGTTTTATTTTTTAAACTTTTATTTATCTTTCATCTCTTGATTGTTAAAATGTTGCGAAGGGATTTTCAGGCTCAAGAAAACGTCCACTGATATCTTCTTTCCCATACGTCTCATACAGTTTTTTGACTAAATAAATAAAATCAAATAAAACTGTGAGAAAATGTTCAACTGATGTTGACGTTACTGCTGCACTGCAATGTGTAAATGTCAAAGTCGAGCGAACTAAAAATATCTATGAATTACAAACATTTTGAGTATTTTATGTATTAACATTTTCAACACATTGGGGTATTATGCAGCACTGCCAGTCATTGAACATGCCATAAAAGATATATACTTCATTGCAGAAGAAATCAATGGAAAAGATCTTCCTAGGAAAGGTAACACGGAGCAATCGATTGACAGCGGTAATGCAACAATTGCTTTTGAGAACGTAATCGAGAATGTGGTGCACATTCATTAACGTGAAACGCTGTGTTTAATTACGCAGCCTCTACATTCTAGACAACCTGGTTTGTGTGATGTGAACAACTATATTTGTTGGAAATGAACTGCAATCTCTCAACATGTGTGTATATAAAAACGTTTTAAAAAAATAGAACTACAAAAAAACTACATTTTTGAATTTCAAGAAATTATTTAAACTTCCATTGATGCTTTAGAATAACTAATTTAATACGTTTCAAATTCTAATTTAATAGGAGATTTTACTACACATTCATTCTAATATTTAAAAACCTTACATCGAATTTTGACTTCAACTGCTCGAATTTGGTGGCATGTTAATGATCATAATCGTCATGAGTTCCCCAACTAAAAACAACTAATATGACCAGCAAAACTGCAATGGCTTGAAAGAAAATTATTTATAAAGTCATGTGCCACTTCGTATGTCAATGTAATTTCTCTAGATGTGTTGAGAATTCGTTCACACAACACGAAATTTGCTTGGTTCTTACTTCTTTTCCTCGAAAAACGTTGCAATGTATATAACTAATTTCTAATGCTCAATGAAAATGAAATACAATTTTTAAGCCACCGGCCAGGTGAGAGGTGTCAATGGCTTCGTTAGATACCCATGAATTCGGCAAAACTCCAAAAGCAATAGAAGTTTAGATTTTGTCTTAAAAATGCAAGTATTTCATTGTACTATTCTGCCTATTCTCATACTCTGTGTATTATCTGAATTCTCAAACTTAGTGCGCGCTGATAACATAACAACTGTCATCATGCGACAGCAAAGCTCCAAGGAAAAGACTGACCGACATTAAATATTTGTTATTTACGAGTAGCATTAGGGAACAGCAACATTTGTGATATTCTTGGTGTGTAAGGAACTGTTGCACTAAACACATACTATGCAATGTCATTGGAGTATTCGTAGACTCTTTTCGAGAAAACATTTAATTTATTGCAGTATTATATGAGGGTGCTTTTTGTTATTTTTTGATCAGTACCAATGTTACTTTTTGGAAAACAATGTATGATTTTTTCAGCATCATTTTCTCTCCTGTAGGCAAGTAGTGTGTAAATTACTATTCATATTTGAATCTTACATTATAGGTTTTATTGCCGCGCATAAAAATCCCGTCAAAAATGTCTGTTTCTTTCTAGGTTTACATCGCGTATGCTAGAGCGAAAAGAAAAACCAGTCTTCGATGAAGAGAGTGTGAGTAAACTGTGTCGCAGGAGACGGTCGTTGAGACGTACGTAGGAGAATGCAGCTGCAATGAGTACCAGGAGACAGTGGTGACGTGCAGTGCAAAGGCGTTACGGAGAAGATTGCTGTAATAGGACAGAGATACTGAATGCCGAGTTTTGCCTTGACTCACGAAACACTCACGAACTCACGAAATAAGAATAAATAATTACAAGAACAAATATTTCTCAGATCTGATTTCGCAGATTGAAAACAATACTTATGTCATATTTCATTTTGCGTTCTTTCCCTGTAATAAAATTTACGTAGGATAATATAAAGAACTAAAATATTAGTTTTGGTGTCATTTCATCACAGTTTATTTACTACCTGAAATAAAACTCAAAATTATATTGCTCCCATGCATTAGGTGGCTGAACCTTCATTCAAAATATGAGGAACGCAACGTAAAGCAGATGTGCGTTTATGAGAGCGGTGCTAAAAACTTAAGTAAAAGAAAATTCCTTTTGACAGGTGTACAGAGATTAGCATGAAATCTAATTTTCAGATTTTTGTCTTTACTCAGGCAATATTTGAAGAATGCTCGCCTACATTATAAAGTTGCAAATAAATTAAACTATGAGATGAAAAAAATTAAATACACAAAAAAATTACAAACACCAGAAAGTGTGTTTTTAAATTCAATTAAAACTAAGAGGACACTAATGGGCTAGCTCTTAGAATAAATTTTATTTCATAGTAGTTTAGGTAAAAAGAAAATTGCTTATTAGTCTATAAGACTATATTTTAATGTTTATGAAACAAAAAAATCAAAAATATTTGTGGTCAGATCTCTCCAGGAGCAATTATCTCTGTTTAAGTAGGTAGAATATGCAGCATTTCTGTTATCACACTTGAACACATAGCGAGATGTTGGGTCAAGCAAATAGTACCGCGAGGATATGAGTTTAGCTCTAGATTTCCCGTTCAAGGTACATCAGTACAAACAAATATAAATTCCAGGAAGAATGGACAGCTCTGCAGAGCGATTCGTAGGGGTGTGAAAGTGTCCCGGCTGTCACAGTGGTGAGCATGTCGCAAAAGAATGGGACAACGGATCGGTTGGTGCAGAAAAAGGAGCGCGCCAGACGATGGGTGCGGCACGATGCTCTGAGAACGGCGAGGAGTGGACGGCGGAGACAGCTGCGGCGGCGGTAGAGCGCTGGCCGAAAGGGCATTGCGCCGCGGGAGCAGGGTGGCCATTGCGGGCTGTGAGTGCGAAATGCAAGGCGGCGGGCGCAAACGTGAGGACCCGGAAGCGGGGGCGGTGTGGGGGCGAGGAGGGGAGGGGTGGTGTGGGTGGGGCGGGGGCGACGCCGAGGCAAGCGCGGGCGGGAGGACACAGGAGGCGGGGCGGGGCGAGGATGGGGCAGGGTAGAGCGGGGGCCTGGCGGGGAGGGGCGGGGCGGGGGCGGGCGTGGGTTTAGGGGTGACGCCGAGGCGGGCGCGAGGCGATGGGCGCGGGCGCGAGTACCCGGAATCGGGGCGGGGCGGGAGCGGGCTTAGAGGCAGGAGCGAGGACGGCCTGTGGGTGCAAGGCGGCGGGCGAGAGGACCCGGAACCGGGGGCGGGGCGGGGGCAGGCGCGGAGGCGCGGGTGGCGAGCGGCAGTCGGCGGGGCGCCGGGCACGCGCGCGTTTGCCCCCTCGCCCACTCGCTCGCGCGCTCGCTCGCGGCGTCGCAGAAGTGCGGATGATTGAAACCTGCGGCGCAGCGGCGCGCGCGTCAGCGGCTACACATCAGCTCGTGACAGCCAATTTTTCCCGTTTTGTTCGGACGCGAACCCGCCCTTTGATTTATTACATAAGCGCTCCCTGCCGGGCGCGCCGGCGGCGGCGCGGGGGAGGTGCAGGGACGGCGTGGGACGCAGCGGGGGGAAGGCGGGACACGGGGGAGGATAGGACGGGGATGAGGCGGGGATGGGTGGGGACGGGGACGTGGTGGAGGTGGAGGGGGCGGTAGGGAGGAAGCCATGGAGGTGGAGGCGGAGTGGAGGCGGGGGCGGAGGCAAGGGGGGCGGGGAGGTGGCGGGGACAGGGGCGGGGGCGGAGGAGGCGTCGTGCGTCGACGCAAGCGGTGGCGCGTCGCGATGCTCCCGACCGACGGCGCGGCGCCCGTCCGCCGCTGTGACACTTCCATTCGCGCGAGCCCGCCCTCCCCCGCCCCGCCCCCTCCCGTCCCACACCTTCTTTGCCCGGAGGGACGTGAGGGCCACGCGGGGTGGCGGCGGGAGGGGCAGGGGCTGCGTCTCGCTGAGTGGAAGACGATGAGCCGTGGTGGAGTGCGCGCGCTGAAGAGAACGTTCGTGGGGGATGAAAGACCGTCCGCCACCGCCGCTGCCGCCTCCACCGCCTCCTCCGCCGACGCCACCGCCACCGCCGCAGACACTGCCGGCAGAACGGTAGTCATATTCGTAGTTGTTGCGCAGTTGCCGACGACAGTGGCAACTTGCTTCTGCGAGGTAGAATACTAGACTGCAAGGTCCCTTTTTTTCTTGAATTCTTGGATTTAATAAAAGGGCCGTTTGCCTGTTCTCATTGCCAATATTTGTAGATACCTATGTTTTTTTAAATTTAAAATTACACTGCATTAATTTACAATGGAACATCTTCAGCGCATATTTTCGCCTGTCAGTTCTTGAAAAAAAAAGAGGGTCGAGAGTTGCTTCTAGATATAAAAAATTAAGTAATATTTTAATAATTGAAACACAATTTTAGAAGACGCCATTCTCTGGGAGACATATGTACGCCTCGTTGTGAATAACATCTGGAACGTTTGAAGCAATTCAGCACTTCTCCAAATATTTAATTACAACTTTTATTTGTACAGCCAGCAAGAACAATTCCAGCATTTTAAGCGGAATGTGTTTCAAACTTGTTCTGGACAGGGTAGTATTTAGTCAATTTACTTAACGCACCGATATTTAAATTAAAAAATTTCGTCAGTTACAAGTTATGTAAGTCTGTTTTTAAATCTGTAAAGAAAGTTGATTCGCTTCCCTCAGTACAATGTATTTAAATAAAAAAACAACAATTTTAAATGATTTAAATAATTACCTATAATTAACTGGATGAACAATGGAAAAAATCGATTAACTCTTTTAATTATTTGGGGGTATTTTGTAGTATTTTCAGAAATGTTAAATAAATTATTTTCTTTTTAATCAATTTTGAAAGTTTTTACGTTGTTATATTTAAATTCACGTAATGAAACTTTTAGTGCGTTGAAATAATGCGCATTAAAATTCAAGCCGAGTTATAAAGTTTTATTGAAAGTAAAAACTTCAAAGTTTAGAAAATTCAAACATTTTTAAGAAGTAGGTACGTGTACTTCTTACATTTGCACTCGCAGAAAATTTCTACAATATATCAAAATAAAATATTATAAATTTCATTGTTCTATTTCCTGTAGATTCTAAATTATTCAAGATTTAGTGTAGCTGTACTGTTAAAACATTAAGTTGCCTCTATGTGATATCTATTGCACGTTTTAATGACCATGAACAAGATCGATAATTTTCTCTGACAGGAAAATATTTTGCTTCCTTCAACCAGTGAAATAATTTTACTGGTAGGAAAATTTCTCCGGCTTCCTCCTGATGATCCGTACATGGGATATAAGTGATTGCAGTCACTGATATACAAGTATGTATATCATTCTCATTATCTTGTATTTATACATTCTGGATACATACAAGTTCACCCATCCTTATTCTGGTGGATCTCCGAGAAGTTTATCCAATCGTTCTCGGGATTCGACTCTCCGTAAAGTGATCTTGAAAATGTGTACTCGTACATCAACCTTTACAAACCGTAAAAATGTGATATTTCGAGATATTTAAACAAAAAACACAATCTTCTCTCGTCTGTTGGAGAAGCACATATTACCTTATTGTAACGTGAAATGACCGGCAGTATATATGCCAGCCCAACGAATGCCCTTGCGGGCTACACTTTCCGGTCACCGCGCGTGAAGACGTAAAACTGCTCGCCCAGAGAGGCGGAAACATGAGCTGCACGGGAGCTGCGAGTGCTCTGCGCCGAGTGTCACAATTACTGGCGGCAAAGCGCGAGGTGGAGAGGTTGCATTACTTAGAGATAATGGAGGAAAATATATTCAGGTTAGGCATGCCATCTTAAATATACTACTAGATTAAGTTAGTTTTAGTTAGTTATTAAGAATGGCCCCCATCTAGCTGCTTAAGCCGTAATAGGGATGCGACATCAACAACAAAACATCAATGTTTCTAAACATCGATCCTCAAAATTAAAACCTCGATGTTAATAAAACATCGAGCCAAAACCATAAATGTTACTAAACACTGATGTTTTAAAACTGGGTAAGTAACCGTTAAATTCACGCGCTGGAATGGTTTAAATTGAAAGTGGTCTTATTTATTAATTTTTGACATTTATCTGACAAATAATTCAAAAAATCATCAGTATAATTAACAAAACTGATTATCTGATTCGATTATTAAAATAATACAGCGTTCTTTATTTTACAAAAAATTGATTATATTTATTTTTCACCCTTGATCACATTGGTCTGAAGAATATTCAATTTATGGATATCTGAAGATATTATAGAAGTTTGTTATGATGGCTATTATTTATTTAAAAAACATAAACCATGTAATAACATCGAACGCACAACATCGATGTTTTGAAAACATCGACATCGATTGAACATTAATAAGCCGTAAGGCAGTAGCACAATGTATCAAATTTAGAAAAAATAAATCCCCATCTCCACAGAGGTACTGTGAAGGGAAAATAGAAAAAAAAATATAAGAGGCTATTACCACGGAGTTCGTGGTTCAGTACGCGTAAGGGTAACGGGAGACGGAGACAGAGGAACCTCGGAGCTAGTAAGTACTGTAATATGTTTGTAAATAAACGTATGTATATAAAGCTCTGTCTCTGTGTACTTACTTCGCTACCCCGAGGCCACAATTCTGAATATTTAGATGTTTTGCTGGGTTTGGAAACAACTGTTGCAAGCAAGGAATTCTCAAGATTTCGGCAGCTCAATCTTCAGTCCCAATCAATCAATTACCTATAAAAGATTTTCACGCATTGGTGCATGTATAAGGAACAATTTTCGTATGTTTTCGAAATAGAATTAATTATTCAAGGACTGATTAGGGCTTGACAATATTGTTTTTTAAGAAAATATTCGATCGGGGCTAGTTGAATGTTTAAATTCTGAATATGGTGAATTAAAATGGGGCTAATTTGAGCTACATACTCAAACATAATTAGAATAATCAAAACCATAATTAGAACCATCATGTATTTAACATTTTCCATTATGCAATTATAACATGATAAGCATTTACAAAACAATACATTTATGACCATAATGCATTTACATTTATTAAATTCTTAAACACTATTTTCAACGTTGCATCATTCACTTCTTATTTATTACTGGGATTAATAAATACATCATTCCGCAATGTTTTCTTTTCCTTTTCACGAACTTGAGATACTTCGGACACTTTGTTAGCATGATAAAGAGTTTACAATGTGTTTTAAAGGTAGACTAATGCATATACTACACGGTGTTAACTGTGGGACTTCATTTCGATGCATCCCATTTAGTGTTATTATTATAATTGGTGCTTTTAGCTGGTAATTACCATAGTGCTAATGGCAGCAAACCTGCCTCCAATATTTTGATGCATTATTGTTCTTCTCGGTGGAGCAGGGCGGACACTGCAAAATGGTCTAGAAGCTTCCTCGTACATGCACGATTGAAATTCATGGATATTGTCGAATTTGTTACCGTTTTAGAAACAAAAATTCGTGATTCTCAAGAATCCGAGACAAATTGTACATTTTATTTATGTTATTAGAAACGACCAACATTTTTATTTCTTGATGTAGCGTTTATGATGAATTAGAAAGAATGTCTAGAATACATTCAATTATTGTTTGAGAGACTTAAGCAATGTGTTACTGTAGCATTGAAATCTTGATGGAAAAATGATGAGACAAGGAGGTAAAATGGTATGATATGGTGGATGATTATTGTGAAGATCGATGAGCTGCATGAATGAAATATATGGGAAAAAGGAATATTCTAAAAACTATACACATTTTTCATTACTAATTTTAAAATTGCATCTAGATTTCAATGCGATGTTCATAGTTCTATTGTCATATTAATATAAAAGCCAAATACCGAATTTTTAAAATGAACAGTTTAGGTATTTCATTACTGGAAGAGAACTGGTGAATAGTACTTTTTTTGTGAATTAAATTTGCGATATAATTTCATATTACAGATCTCCTTTTCATTGTAATTGCATTTATTAGTTCAACATTTTGGTCCGATACCCGAGCGTAAATTAACCAGTATTAAAATGTACATGCTGTCCATGTCATCATTATGAGTTCCGAGATTTCATGAAGCTTATACTCAGAAATCTGGCATTCCAACGTGGTTCGGCGTGGTTGACTTCTCGTTCTGTGTACCCCATCTGAACACCCATCATTCACATCTCACCATCACTCTCCTTCGTGGAGGTGAAGGCGCCGTGATCACCTGTTCAGAAACGGCGAGAGTAAAAAGGAGAAAAATTCCTCCGACGCCTTCTGCCGGTCGAGGTGGCTCAGAGCATCACCTGACGTCACTGCAGTACCTCTCACGGGAGGTCCTAGTGTTCAGAATCCCGACGGTGTTACGACGGTGACATTAGCTAGGTCGAGTTTAGTCACTTTCTGGAGGCGAATTCTAGAGGCTTGCTGCTCTGATTGGTAGTTTTCCGTGTTTTTTCCCAATCAATTCCAGGAGAATGACCACGAACCGTGAGCGATCGTTCATTTGCCTTCTTTGTCCCATCCTCACTACTCAGAAACGAGGCAGCTAACTTGGAAACAAAAAAGCGACACACACTTTCATGCACTACACAACCACACCTGGCGGGAGATCAGTCAGGAGCCTAAAGCTTGCCCCCGACTGGGGCGGTACCCCGCTGGTTGGAGATACTCGGATGGGTATCTCCCACCAATACTGAATGGGTATGTTGCCATTAGATAGACACTGCGGTGATCTTCCCCCGCTGGATGGCGAGATCCGGCGCCGACCTACTGTCGGCTAGTGGGGTTTCCCCCTAACCAGGACTCTCCCACCAGCGGGGCACCGCCTCAGCAGGGACAAGCTCTAAGCTCCCGATCGATCTCCCGGAATATGTGGTAGTGTAGTGCATGTTAGTGTAAGTGTGCGTGTAAAGGGAGAGGATAGGACAAAGAAGAGGAAGGACAGATCGCGCGCGGTCCGTGGCCCGTTTGGTAGGGTACTGCTCCGTCATTCGCCTGGTGTTGATCGGAGAAACCACGGAAAACTACCGATCAGAGCAGCCGGCCGCTAGAATTCTCCTCCAGACGGCGACTGAATTCGACCTAGCTGGAAAGCTAGTGTCTAAAATCCTGCCGCCGCCAGGACTCGAACCTAGGACTCCCAGTCAGAGGCGCTGCAGTGACATCAGTTGATGCACTGAGCTACCGCTCCCGGTGCGACCCATGAAATTCACCTGAATCGTTCTAGTGACACATTGAAATTTTGCGACGAAATCCATGTTGAACGCGAATAGTCTTCGCTCTACAGAAATATAAGTATCATTCCTTTCTCTCCCTTTATTAAATTTGCTATATCGTTGCATCGGCTGGCACCGATACTTCAAATTTACCGCCCGAAGAGAAAGCAGCAGCATAGCATCAGAGCAAGGAAGCGGCGGTTTCAAACGCTTCGTTCCTATCGACGCACGTTTGGCGACACGCCAGGCCCTTCAAACTACGCGCGCGGGCGGGCGGGACGGTTTCGGTGATACGCCGCGGCGTGCCGTTCACCGGCGCCGGGGCCTCAAGCGGCCGCCTCCTGAAAGGAGCAGCCGCGCTCTCCACGGAGGAGGGAGTCCGAGAGAACTCAGGCACCCAGCCAATGCTGGCGCCGTCGGATCCCCTCCCCGCACACCTTTGTTTTGTTATTTGACCTCAAAATATCCTGGTCGTGTTTCATGATTTGAGCCTGCCTTATGACTTTTCTTAACAATGATTAGTATTTTTTTTAAGTAGACGAGGAAATCTTGTGATACGTTATGATGTTTAGAAATGAAAGAAGGAATTCGCTTGTTTTTACATGATGTTCTAATCCCTTGAGTTATCCAAGAATTGCTTTCCCGTGAAGTATTTAATTTTCTTTTTTGAAGAGGAAAGCAAGGGTTAAAATGAAATGAAAGCGTTGAAGAAAAAAATATATTTATCGTTTGTATCAACGGTATTATAAACCGTGTCCTGTGACTCCTGCATCAAGTCATCACCATACAATTCAATCACTGCTTGCTGGTAGACAGGCAGTTTGGTCTAAACCTCAATTGCTTTCAATGAAGATACTGTAAGTTTGTTCAGAAATGAAGGTGTCATTGAAAGTTAGATTTTTACATTAATCTGTACATTTCGCGATAAAGGAAAAATTGTAAAATCTCCCTTCATAGGGACCCTCGAATTTCAGGGTATCTACCTACAACAATAGTTATTTTTTTAATGTGTAAATTTCTTACTTTCAACATCGTATAATAAGGAAAGGCCATTACTGAATAATTTGAAAGCGACTTTAATCTGTTGAAAGATCAGGCGAAAAAATGGATGAAATATCGTTCCGGTGAATCCTCATTGACAATCTAATTGACGCCCATGTTTTGATAATATTCATTTTTAGGTGTATTTCTTTGTTTTTCTGTTCTTCTGACTTTTGCAATACATTTTTATATAAATATTCTTTAACTACACTTTCTATTGTTTACGTTGCTTTTGCTAGTTGCAAATATAATAATCATTCATGGTATAAGTACAGCAATTTACTGTTTTTTTATAGAACATTAATATACTCAATTTGTTGGAATTTATTTACTTATAATTACCAGGGAAAATTGTTCAAATATATAGATAATTGAAAATTACAAAATTATTAGCTCAAATTCATAAAAGTATAATTATTGTGCGAAATAGTTTCTATCAGTAGTAATACTTTATTGAATTCATGAATATTAATAGTTTCAGAAAAATACAAACTATGTTAAAATTATTTTCACATTAACGTATTTCATTTTTTTTGTAGTTTATAAGAAAATGTTATCGTTGAAACACAGCAGTCACTCCAGAGTAATATTCGCGATTGCACGGAAATTTGCTCCCATTATAACGAATTTCCTCTAACAAGTTTTAAATGTTAAATTTTTAGTGTTTCATGAAAGCTCTGTCTGTGCTTATTTTCTTCACTTTTATTTTGTGCAACGAAAAATTACGCACTGAAACATGTTAAAATAAAAGATGAGAAGTACATAACAATTAGAAGTGCTCTATATTAACAAGTATATCATACAATATCGGCGAAAATTTTCGTGCAACACACAACTGGCGCACGTACAACGCACGCAGGTGGGAATTGAGAGGATTGTGAGATTGATGGGAAGGAAAAGAGCTGGAGGGAAGGGTATCTTTCCTCTGTAATATTCTCTTCTCTGTGGCGCTAACTGATGCATGGGTCCGCCTGAGCGTGGGATCGAAGAGTCTGCGCAAAGACATCGGCGCGCTGGTAGCGAGTGCCTTTAGATGACAGCATAGGCAGTAGGTAGGAGACTGAAACAGGGCAACGGGAGAATAACAGAAAAACAGGCAGTAGTTCATTGGAAGAGAAAGGTCCTACTGTTGGACAAGATGACTTGACAGAAATGGACGGGACGCGGCAGTAAAGGAGAAAGAGTACAACTTGCTGCACCGAGGAAAGCTTGCCCCTTAGAATGTTAAAATGTGCAAGATTCTACTAAGGACTTCTCCAGATATAACAATGTACTAGGAAACGGTGTAGAACGTTGTGTATAAAAATAAAACTAATAATCTATTTTTATGAAAACTGAGCTTGCATGATTGGGAGAAAATAAAAATTGACCTGCACTTTTTTCCTCACCTTTAATAATTGTAGGTACAACTATCATAATAAATAACTCTTCAATAAAATGAAAACATTAATTGGATATCACATGCAAAGTAGAGGAAACTGTAAAAGGTCGCATTTCTTATCTGCAGATGAGTATGAAATTTTCAAGAATCTTGTACGCTAAAATAAACAGACGAGATACCAGTGTCTCTCACACATTTATTCCCATCATTTCTTTCTCTACACCTTTCTGAAAATGTTTCCGCCTTTCGGCACGCACGCAGAAAACAGACCGATAGCCTCACTCCCGTAAAAGAAAAGCTTTCATGCCAAATCTAACTCGTCTGGAGGCTATTGCCCCCAGCCTACCTGAAAACGATCTCACGACTCAAAGCCCGAATCCCGATCTTTCAAATCTGATGCTCTCGCGGCAGCCGCACACGCCCATTCCCTTCTGCCCTCCTCCCCCGGAAGGCTCGCGCCCGCAGCCGCGCCGGCTCTACAACTTTCGGCAAGCCGCGTCTCATCGGCCCGGAGCCCCGGCGCGATGGTCCATGCGGCGCGCCCACCCCCTCCCCCGCCCAGTGCCCAAATCTCACGCCGCCGCGCCGCCCGTTTCCGGTATATTCGAGGGCGCTCGGTGCATTTCGGAACCCCGCCTCGCCTCCCCTCGACCCACCCCGCTTCGCCCCGCCCCGCCTCACCCCGCCCGGCTGCACCACCGCGCCGCGCGGCCCATACAATGAAAATAAAAGAGCGTCGGGAGGCCAGCGTTCAAACGGGAGAACAAGCAGACCGCGGGCGAGGCCGGCTGGGCGGGCGGCTGGCGGGCGGGCGCGGGCCCACCCGCCCGCCCGCTGAATAAATCATCGGCCCGGGAACAACTAGACGAAACGCGCGCAGTTGGCCGGCAGGCCGGCGTGCGCGCGGCCGAGCCGGCGGAGAGCTCAGACAGTGCTTCTCTCGCCGTGGACCGAGGTGGGGTACTGCCCAAAGAGAATGTGCTGCAGAAATGAATGTATTTGGCGTTTGGGGTCGATTGTCCGACTTAGCAGGCTTGCTAACGCTGTCCCCCGTACCTGGGTCTAGTTCAATTCCCATGCTTGAAGGTAAGAGCGACATGCGGGGAACATGACGTATTCACGTCACCGTAACTAGCAAACTCCGCCTGCCTGAGCTTTCCTTCGTCACACAGTTGCAGAAACTGATAAGATTTGAAAGCAAGGCTAGAACTCTATTTTGGCCCCGATGCTGCAGAAGTGAGAAAGTAAATTAGCTACTTTGCACTTTACTAAATAAATAGTTATTTTGCATGAAAAACAATAAAAACGTAATATCATGACATAATATTGCGAATAACGTAGAAATGTCTGTAATTTATCTACCTTGTATGGAGAATATATAAGAATATATTCAGCAGATTTTCTATCATTAAGAAATGTGTTCTGAAAGTCCTTAGCAAGATGTCATATATTTTTTAATTACTCTAGGAATTAAACTAATAATTCAACTCTTTTTAATAACTTCGTAAATAATGCTAAAAAATAGTTGGTCAAACTGAAACATGGGTAATCTAATAACATAGTCCTAGGTAACTCCTTTCTTTCTTCAGTATCTCGCACCACTCGGATGTTCTCAGCTGCCTTTTTCAAGATAGTTCTGCTTCTTTTTGCTCTTGTAACTATAAAACATAATTAAAGAGGTTTCTCGTATAACGCTAGTTGGCATTAATCCAACAAACTTGTTTCACTAGAAAATGTTTTCTAATTGCGATTATTTGTTAGTTATTAGTACATGGTTACAGTTGCTGATGCACGATATCGAAATCATCGGTTCATTTTTTTATATCACAACATCGTGTTTGTCAGCGTAATTCGTTATTAACACTTGATTACACAGACGGGGGTAAATCTCAGGCTTACAAGGAAAAGATATTTACTTCAACAGTGCGAAAAATGATATATTAATAATGTTAAGTGGAAACATTTTTTTACAGTAGGGAAAATGGACAGTGCCCTCTTTTACTTCCTTTGGAATTAAACTTTCAGAAATATCTACTAAGTACATCACACACAAAAACGTGACTGCAAAAGAGTATTAAGTTTATTTAATACCTTTTCACTGTACACATTAATATAAATTTTGAAGAAGTTCTGCACAGACAGTACAAATGAAGTTCATATCTGAAACCATAAAAAATAGAAATACAGTAGTATAAAATACTAAAAAATTGGCAGGGTGCAGGAATGGCTTGCTATATTTCGAAGTGTTCGAACAAAGAGGTTTGAAATAAGAAAAGCTATCCTTGTTAAGTAAAAGAATGAGGTATTCAGATTTCTTTGGCCACCAAATGACAAAATATCTATTTAGTATTATGTGTAAATGTTACAATGGTGGTGTAAACTGGATAGTAAAGTCTTTCAAGTATCCAAGGAGAATCCATAGTTCTATTCTGACAAGTATTACTCAATCACAGTTCTTTGGAAGGAGAGACTACTTTCTTGGCCTAAGAAATTGACAAAAGCATGTAGACATCCTTTGTCAATCAATACAGCAAATAATATTGAAACTTGGTGGTATGGTACAATGGTCTGTCAACATTCGACTCCACAGCAGGAAAAATACTAGAACCTGCTGTAGGGGATACTGACAATTATGATTCTGAAGGTGATGAAAGAGACATCAGTATTGAAAAAGTTTTCGGACAGAATAAATATTTTACAGTTTTAACGTTACAACAAAATTTTTGAAAGTGATCATTTCGTTAAATTTGTTAGGCTGTAATGGGATTGAAATGTGTAAAAAAAGTTGTAATTGTACTATGACGTACCCTAATACTTGCATTATTGAACAAAAATAGGCAGTACTATTTCAATTGAAAACATAATTTTCCACAATCATTGAACTTTAAAATTTCTTTAGCTCAAATACATGTTTCTGGACTTAACACTTTTCCTTGTAAATTCATGAAATGTTTAATACTACAATAAATAATTCGATATCTCAGCCACTGAGAAAACGACGTTCATACATTTCCATCTATTCATGCAATTCGTACTATTGAGAATCTAACAGTACGAGGATGTGCTCTTCAGAAAAGTCATTCTAAATGGTTGCATTAATTATAGGTTTATTCGTTCCATGTGGAATGGTATTCGGTGACGTACCTGTAACAGGACGTAACTGCAATAGGATCTTCTCATAATTCACTAAAATACCATATAGTATCAAGGAATAAAAAAATCTTAGTTTCAAATAGAATAAAAACAGTATTATTAATTAATACAATTATTACACACTTCTTCGGTTATCATACAAATTTTACTGGCTATCAACAAAACACTCAACTCTTTAATTTTTTCTCATTTTGCACTCTCAAGTTCACCTGTTAAGATAATAGATGGTTAGGACATTTCTATTTTTCTTTTTCCTGACATTTGTTCTCCGTTTCCTTGGCCTTCTGTACTGGAGTTGTAATGGGTCTATGTGAATTCTTAGCTGACAAAAAAACATGTATCTCAACCTTTATGCAGTCACAACCCCAAGAAAAATTAGAACTATCAATGAAAGTTAATAATACATTATACTTTACTACTGCTTATACTCATGATAGTACTACATTCATAAAATATTACTTGAAAGTAGTTCAGTATTTTTTAATAAAGCTTACTTTAAACAATATTACTACCAATTATCATTAATTTTTTAAATATTTTTTTAAGTTTATTTTAATCAAGATAAAATAATAAAACATTGCTGTTGTTGAGCTGTTTCAATGTCGAGTTGTTGAATGTGCAAATGAGTTTTCCAGTGCATGTTTGTTGATTTTTTTTCTGTATTTTATATTTATGTTCAATTTTGCTTACGAAGAAGGGTGCCTTTGCAAGGATTCTCCCAATGTTTTTGTCCTATGTCTTTCCCCTATTAGCTCTTTAAAGTACCAGTAATCGAAGTTAGCTTAACTTTTGCCTAATGTTTTCCACCAAAAATAAGATTTACTGCCATTTTTAATTTTTTGCCTAAAATAAAATTTGCCGCTTTTGTAACACGCTCAATTATTTTCCAAGTCTACATCTTTTTAACCTCAAATAGTAGAGAACAAATATTCAAATTGAGACCAAACAGCCATATTATGACTAAACACAATCATACTGAGAATACAAAAATAGATAATGCAGAACTATTCAACATTTATTGCTCCAATGTAATTTTAAAAACAAAAAATACTAAACTTCCTTTTCTCCTCCCCCTAATTCCTTCTCCTTTTGCCTCTTTGCCTCCACCCCTTCTTATCCTATTCCTCCTCTCCTTTTTTACTCCCCTCTTCTCGGTTTTTCTCCTGCTTCTTCTTTGCACCTCCTCCTATATCTTCTCATCCATTTTCTTCTTATTCTCGTCTCCTATTTCATACTCAGCTTCTGTTCCTCCTCTTACATCTTCTTAATATTTTACTTTACCACCTCCTTGTCCTTTTCCTCTTCCTTCTTCATTGTCGTCGTCTTCTTGATTGAATTGTTCTCAATTGAATGTCTCATCCCAATCTGAATGTTTCAAACTGCGGTCGAAAATATAATGAAGGACCAGAACTAAACTCATAAGAGCAAAGTTGCAAAAGCAACGTAGGTATTTCTACACTTGTCAAACATCTCCTTTAAGTTGTGTTGTAATATATTTTATCCCAGAGCGCCATGAATCATCAGGCAACATGATGTGTAGAGGCGATAAGAAGCGTAGCATCGAAGGGGGAAGAGAGTGGAATGACATGTGGTTCGCGACAGAAGCGTCAAATTCCACAGTATTGTCAGGGTTAATATTTCGATCCTTTACACAAAGAGACAAAAGATTTCTTAAGGAATTCAAACATTAAAAATTACGCAAAGATAAAATGAAGTCTTTATCAGGAAATAACATAGCGATTAAGTATTGATTTCATTTTTAATATTTATTTAGCAATTACATCACTTAATTGATAACAGTATAGAAATAACATACGACAATGAACTTATTTCCCAATTAATCTATTATGCTATTTCACTTCTTAACATTTTAGTAATCCTACTATTTGTGATGTGGCAGTCTGTTTGCCTTGAGAGCAATAATAAACAACGAAACAACTTGGCGTTAGATTGCACACTTTAGGTCACAAAACAAACAAAATCAGTATGTCTATCGCTTTTTATAACAGCAACAACCACAATAATAATAATAATAATAATAATAATAATAATAATAATAATAATAATAATAATAATAATTTTATTGCAGGGATTTTACAACCCAGAAGTAAATAGATTAAAAAGTATTCATTTTCGTAAAGCATGCTTTTATCCTGTCTTCTTTAAAATTTAAAACAACCATTGCACGAATTTGGCGCTAGCGCCTGGAAAACACGGCCCGGAGACTTGGCGCCCCCTTTCCCGCCGTCTCGCGGGAGCTGATCCGCGGGGTAGGCCCGGCGGCCGCGTGCATGTGTCCCGGGCGCGGCGGCGGCGGCGGCGAGGCGAGCGCGGAGCGAGCATTCGTAATTGGGCGGATCGAGGGCCGAGCCCCGCGCGGAGGGAGGCGAGGGAGGCGGGCGGCGAGGGCGCAGCGTGGGGAAGTGGGCACGTGTCCACGTGGGTGGGGGAACCGCCAGAGAGGGCGCGACAAATGGTGAGCGAGAAATGCAAATTTCGTGCGTTTGTTTGAAGAGTTTTTTGCCGCGCTCATCCAACTGTAATTGGTTGCGTGGCCGTGAAACACGACACGCAGCTTAAGATGCAAGCTGTAGCCGCGAGATAAGCCAAATAAATAAGTATGTAACGCATACGTCTATGTACTATGGAGTAGTGGGTGTCCGCGTAGCGAGAAACGAAAAAGAGATAGAGACAGGCTGAGAGATCGCGCCACAGGCGACGAATGTCCCGGCGGTCTCGGGGAGGCGAAGAAGAAAAAGATCGAAAATAACGAAGGAGACGTTCGTGTATGTCGTTGATCTTCCAGCCCGGAGCCAAGCTCAAAGCTTTGCACGCACGCTCATCATTTACTTGATGTCTCAGGTCTTTCGATGAGACTGTTTGAAATACAAAAAATCATTTCGTCCACAGAATCCCTGAATCCAACTTCTTCTATTTTCAAGGAACTAAATGTTGCACATATTTATTTAATTGACACGGAAGTACTAAAATGTAATAAAACCCAAAATCTACTGAAACCTAATATTAAAGAGGGGAATTAACTAAATGTCTCGATCGAAAATTCTAATTTTACTAGTTTTAACACGTAAAATTTCTATCTGCGTAACTTACTCTCCGATAATTTATGTGGATGCTCATACCAGCTAGGAATGTAACGTCAAATAATTGATTAACAATATTTATTCCAATACCTATTTTCTTTCATTCTAAATCATAGTTTCAATGTACCGATATTGTACCACTTTTCGAACAACACTGTCTACACTCATTCTTATTTTCACAAATTTACGATAGATAGAACACACCTACGCACTTTGTGCAAGGTGATCATAAAATATACGTAACATTTAAAAAACTGATACCTAAAGAAAGTTTTGAGGCATAATGAAAACCATTTTCGTCGATATGTCATACTTTTTAAAAGATATGGTATCGTAATATGCAAAATTGAAAATTTCCACAGATGTTCCTAACGACAGTCATGTATGTCTCAAGTGCTTTACTGTACCTAGCTTCATCATTAATTCCTTTATATGTACAGTGTGCGACGAAATATGTTTTCAGAAATGTGATTATTTTTTTGCCAATCTACTACTTGAGAGCGACCTTGCTGTCGCACCTGGGCGATAAATTCTCACAGGTAACCTTGAATACTGCGTTCCACGTTAAGGTCATGCTATGCGGTTGCAGAGAAAAGGGGTAAATGGCGAGTACAGCTAATGTCATAAGATATGCAACACTCAACTTAAGAACAAAAGCAGAGAGTGAAAAACTTGTTCGATGTTTTTATTCTTTCTTTAAAAACTGGTGTAGATTACAATCATACTAACAGTTACATACTCTTTAGAACCACCTGTCTAATATAATGTGTATCTTATCTATTATCTTTTTTGACATTATCAGTTGCCGAGATCTACCACGATTTGCCAAGAATCGAATAGATGAGATACGCCAAAGAGTTATTTTTATCGCGAAAAAATTGAGCCATGACATGACTACGCTGGCCGTACATCAACGAACGCATCGAACAGTTAAAGCACTACGTCACAAATACAAATTTTTCTGGCTGCGCTCGAGTTGAGAGCTGGAAACTACTGTCGTTAAAAGCGCCCCCATTTATAACTGACGTTTTACTCGTTTTTCCATTATAACAAACACATCATTCTGATCTAAAAATTCGCAACCTCCCAAATGAATTCAGTGGTGCGCATCCAGAATGTGAGGTGCTTACTGTGAAGCCATCCCGAAAATAACCCCCGAACATTACTGTTCTCTTTACTTCCTAAATTTCCTCCCAATTGCTTCCGTATGTAGTAATCAAATCGAACCAAAAAGGAACCTTAATGCCCTTCGTTGCAACATTTATAATTCACAGTTCACCAAGCATTATCACAAAGTCTTCGATGTACACATCAAGTTCTTTGTAATATGTCGCGTTCTGTTCTCTTTAAACCACGAGTATAATCGCTGGAAACACCAGGGCAGTCGGACCGCTGAGCACATTAAAAAACTTATTCTCCTTCATCGTCACTTTTACGCCGCAAAGTGATTACTAGCCCCTGAGAAACTCTCCAGCAAATCCCTACAAGCCACGAAGAGAACACGTAGCGTGTTTGTAGTGGAGTCGTTTTTCCTTTCTTTATGGATTACAATCACTCACGATAAGTGGCGGACATGGTACAAAATTCACGTTAACAACACTAAGGAGAAGTTTAACCTTCTATTACTTTAACAGGCATCTTCTTCGTGCATTACATACCCACACTCCTATAACAAATTCTACTTGTAAAATGTCGTTTCTGCGACAAGCAAATATTGCATGTGCAAATGAGATACATGATTGCACGTTAAAGTTCCAGCGAGTATCATGTGCAAGTCTCAAATTGAAATAGTAATGGAGACGATCAGAAGACAACAATGTCTATAACGTATAATGAATCATTGATTGTACATTTTATATAGTATTACTAATATTCATCTTACGCAAAACATACATGCATTAATCACCTCAATACATGTTTGTATTTATTATTTTTTAAGTATTTCTCTTACGAAAGGATGTACGAGTTATCTAATATATAAGAGAAATGTACAGAACTGTGCACCAGAAAGAGAAAGGCAAAGAGTAATAAATACGTGTTTTTCAATGAAAAATATAAAACAAAACAAATTAAAAATTTATATTTTATAGAAACTACAATAATCATCAAATACTAGTCTAGTGATATGTATCACATTATTTTAAAGCTGATCTGACACAAAAGAATACAATGACGTGCAAAGTTGTGCCATATTTTGCTGGGCTGATTTCGTAGCAAAGCAAGACAATCTATTCGCTTGTTCACGAAAGGAACGTAATATTTGTAAAGAAGAAAAGAGGAAAGACATTGGTTCAATAGATCAAATTATTAGCAAAACATACATTTTAATTTTCACACATTCCATTAAATTGTATATTTGCTGAAATGGCGGTGTATCCATATTAAATTCATTATGTGTTGTAATTATTTCCTTTCAATTCATTCGGTATTTATTGAATGAATGTATTATTTTCACTTTTTCATACTTATTATAACAGACATTATGTAATTCGGCAGGGAAAAGTGCCGATATTTTGGTAGAAAAACACGCTTTGTGGATCCCGACATCAAAAAGAGTTTTTTTTTCTAAATGTGGAGTATTAGCAGGAACTTTCCTAATTTGGATCTATTTCTATGTATCAGAGCATTTGGATCATACAAGTGGGCTCCAATGGTTGTGGATGTTCTGATTGGATTGTTGGTGAATTTTAAGTCTTATGAATTAGGAGTCATTCTAATGAGCAGGATTCGTGTCACAGTGTTTTCCTGGTGTGACTTATTAATTCTGCGCTACGACATAATATGCAGAGGGAGTAATTTCAATTTTTATTCGTCACGTTTCAAATACACTTCATTAGATTACGAATACACAAAGTAAGTAAGCATGGCGCTTGGAAGTGTGACGCTCGAAGTAGTTGTGCAGCGTTATGTGTTTGGACGAGTTGCCGAAATTCGACCACAGATGATTGCCTTGGTGGATTTGACTGGTTTATCATAGGAGGCTGGTAAGCATTATTTTATACTTTTCTTTCAAGAAAACAGAAAGCAATGCAATGAAATCAATGTAAATAGAACGAGATATTTTGAGTCATCTGATGCCCTGGCGGGTGGAGTAGATATCAGGTAAACCTAGTAGTAGAAACATAGGGCAACACAGTAGTAAAGAAGCGTGATCGGATGATTGTGCCAACAATCACAACAAAGAAATTAAAGTATTTAAGAAGGCGATTGACAATTTTTCCTACAGCTCCTAAGATATCACCGGTTGAAAGAAGTGGAACACACAGTTTTAAGGAACAGCTTATTGAAAGAACTAGGATAATATAAAAAAACGCAAAATTTCGAGGCACAAAAATGGAGCTAGGAGAGCACATACTTTCGGGCATTATTTGTAACCCATTCTTTACTTTATCCGTGGGGAAAAATCAAAGAAAACAACATTGAACGATTTTTGAGAAAACACCTTTACATATTGTCTATACTTGAAGCAAATATTACGTTTAAACCTGTCGTATTAAAAAAAAGTACATTATCTTTTTGAAAGATTTATTTTTTAGAACAGATCTGATTAACAAAACACTTCATCAATTTTGTAGTTTTGCGTTGTTAATTATTGCAGTTTTCGAAAATGCAGTGTTCACAAAACATAGAACCTGTAGCATTGTCTTATAAGTGGCCTTCCTTCTACTCGAGGCAAAAATATTTTGAGAAAATATTTCTTTTAAAATGCCCATATAACACATTTTTCAAAAACTACTTACATTTTAGAAGAATTGTACCCGAGCATGTTTCAAACTCTGCCTTTGAAAAACATTTCATTACAAAATTCACTATATATTCAAAATTGTAGTTCTTGTAGGAAGACAACGGAAAAGTTTAATCTTTGCAATATTCAAAAATGCATAGTTCAACAAAAATAAGATGTGCGTAAATTCTTTAGGCATTCTTTGCTCTATCCAAGGAAAAAAATTAAAACAAAACTTTCGAGACATTTTTGAGAAAATGTTGTTACGGGTTAACGTAAAGTACCTCCAAAAAACAAAGTATCCGTTTGAAATTCGCAGAGCCTTGAGTTGGACCAGACCATTTACTCATGTTTTCAATTATTTGTTAATTGAGCTTGGGGTTCCTAAAGGAATGATCTTAGGCCTTAATCTCTTCCTTTTGTACGCAAACGATTCCTTTCGTTATATTTGCAGTTCTGTTTAATTGTTAAAATAATATTAATTTTAATAATTGTACAGAGTTAATATTTGTACTCTATGATTTTAAAAAGAATAAATATGTCAGTAACTAATAATGTTTTTCAACTTCTGAGTCATTTACCCTGAAATAGATAAGGCTTTTCGTCCAGTTTCCCTGATCCATTGAGCAAATGAAGAGATGGCCCTTTATTTTGCTTCTGGTCATAAATGGAATTTCACTAGATGCAAATAATTCGAGAAAGTATATGTTGTTGTAGCACTATTAGTTTTTTCTCAAAACGGTTTATAAGTATGAACAGAATACACTCAATTCAATGACAGAAATTCATTTTCAGTCACACTTTTAAATTTACAAAAAAAAATGAGGCATGTAGTTTTTAGAACCACTCGTTTTGTTTCATAAAGGGTTTTTCAAGTGACCGAGGTTTTTCTAGTGTAGAAATTGCAATTTATTGTATTATATAAACGTTACAAATAATCCAAGAAATGTGCTGTTGTATCATCACAAAAATTTAATTTCACCCCATGACTAAAACAAATACTCAACACAACTTCATATGCATTAATAAGACTCTAACAGTATCTCAGTGTACAATTAAATGAATATTTAACAAGAATCGATTTAAAACTAGTGACGCTACGAACGCACATGTTTTCTCCCATTTGTTCTAACGGCTCCACTATTATATGACTACATAAATCTCCAAAACTTTTTTTTCGCTCCGAGACCCGAACTCAGATCCTCAGAATTAACTCACCGGCACTCATACCTCTATGCTAGAGAAGCACCGAAGGGAGCAAACTCGGGCCGACACTTAAAAACGTAAGTCCTCGTTTCATGTAAAGTACCGTCCAAATTCCAAATATCCTTTTCAAATTCCCAGAGCCTCGAGTTCATTCAGATCGATCGGGGAATATCAGTTTTGGAGAAAAATGGCTGAACGGTTTAGCGTTGACCAGAAATAGAAAGATAAACAGTCGGAGAGACATATGGATTTAACTACTTTTTCGTTTCCAGGGCTCGGCAATACGAGTTTTCTGCCAAAAAAATCGCCGTTTTCCGGCGCACGATTCCATAAATTTCAGTTCTCACGAAGTACCTTCTTAACGGTGAAGAATTAAAAATATAAGTTCGCTCAGCGCTGTTGAACGAGCAACATCGCTCCGAACGTTCCGCAGAACAGTGGCGATACATTTTCTGTACTAGTACTAAACAGTGTTAAGTGGACGAAAGTGCGTGTTTAGTGTTAGTGCATCTATATTTATATGTCTAACAATGATCTTCTCAGCACAGGGCAGTTATTTACTCAAGCCCTAGATTCAATTTACAATCCAGAATATCCAACCATAATGGCGACCGCGGGAGGTTGCTTGGACTTCACGGGCAGCAGTATGGATTTCATCGAAAGCAACACACCGCAGTCTCTTCAAAACGCAATCAGCCATTCTTATATGACTGAATCATCACCGGCAACTGTCGAATCTGGGCATTCACAACAACAAACAACCGGATCAACTCATTCAGATACGCAACAAAGCAAGGTAATGCAAGGGAAGCGAAACCGCGAGGACAAAAGTGACGCCAGTGACAGAGACGCCAAACGCATGACCTCGACAGACCCTCCTTCAGAACTGAACACCGACAACAACTTGCAAAAAAACTATAATGTAGAAGTGTCAAATAGATTCAGTTTTTTAAATGAAGAGTTACCTGAAGTGCCAGTAGAAGTAAAAAAAATCCCCCCAATCTATTTAACGGGAATTAGCAATCATACAGAATTTATAAATGAAATAAAATCTAAGTTAACAGAAAACTTCACCACCCAGCTCAAGAACAATAAAATCAAAATACAATTCACGACAATAATAGACTTCAGAGCCGCAGTTAAATACTTTATAAATACCAACAAACAATTCCATACGTACTCAGACCCCAGTGTAAAGAAATATTCAATAGTAATAAAAAACATTCATCCCACTATCACGGAAAACGAAATTCTCGAAGACATCGCATCTAAATTTCCATCAGTTACAAAGGTCACGAGACTAAACAAGAACAATGTCCCCATCCCAGTAGTAGCCGTGGAATTCAACGGTACCGAAAAAATAGAAAGTGTTTTGGAATTAAAATACATTTGTAACTCCATAGTTAAACCGGAAAGAAGAAAGAAAACTGTAGGCCCCATTCAGTGCTACCGATGCCTTGACTATGGACACAGTAGAAATAATTGTAATTACCAAGTTTCGTGTGTTTTCTGTGCAAAAAAATCACCTTTCAGCAAACTGTCCATCAAAGAAATCAACTCCTACGTGTAAGAATTGCATGGGAAAGCACAGGGCTGACCTCAGGTCACACGAATGTACATATTATAGGAAAATAATCGAAAATAATAGCAATAATGTAAAATCTGGATCGCCAAATCCCAGATCCCACCAATCACGCACGCCACCTCCCAATAATGACTCAACGAACTTTCCATTCTTGCCCACTACAAACAATATTCCTAACTTCACTCAAAGATTAAATTATCATAATCAACCAAGGAATGCAAATAATGCTAATCATCAACAATATTACAATCACCAAACAAACAATCAATTTAACCAATACGGTAGCAGTAACACATTCATTACCAACATCGCACAATTCATTACCAATCACGTAGTCAATCTCATTAACTCCCTAATTCCAACAATAATACAACATATCCAGAACTCCATTGCATCCACATTTAGCAACAGTTATGGAAGATTCACACCATAAAGCATTGATCATATTAAATTGGAATGCAAATGGCATCGTAAACAAAAAATCCGAATTAGAACAGTTTCTACATGCAAAAACGATAGATATCGCATGTATAACCGAGACGCATTTAAGCCCAAACAAAACATTCACCATCCCAGGATTCAAAACCATCAGAGCTGACAGAAACGAATATTCGGGAGGTGGTGTATTGACTTTGATAAAGTATAGCATCCAACACCACCAATTAACCTTGCCACACACTCCAGGTATAGAAAAAATCGGGATAAATGTAACATATGACAATAATCAAACATTAACTATAGTCACTACGTATAAACCACCCAACATAAAAATCAATACTACTTCTATCAACAAATTACTTGAATTGCAAAATCCATTTATTATAGTAGGAGATTTGAATTCAAAGCATTCGGCATGGGGATGTCGGACCACAAATGCGGCCGGCGAATACCTAAACAGAATAAAAAATACATTGCAACTTAACATACTAACGCCCACAGAACCAACACATTTCCCATATGACTCCAACAAAAATCCAGATATATTAGATATAGCAGTAACAAATTTAAAAGACCTATTCTACTCTACTGTTCACCACGAATTAGACTCCGACCATATCCCAGTTGTTATAACATCTAAACTAACAAAACCTCCACCCTCTCCTGCTCCCACACTGAACACTTACAATATAAACTGGCACCACTTTAAAAACGCTGTTGAAAAATCAATACCAAAATTTCAAATCCTTAATTCTTCTGATGAAATAAATCATGCAATCAGTGAGCTAAATAATATATTAATTAAAACTCTGAATAATTCTCAAAATACAACAATACCAGAAATCAGAAAGAGACTAAGAAAACCATTACCTCCTAATATTACTGAATTAATAAAAGTTAAAAATAAAACCAGAAGGCTTTGGAACACCCTAAAAATCCCAGAACTAAAAAAAGAACTAAATCATCTAACTAATATTTGCAAAAAGGCAATAAGTAAACACAACCAAGAAAAATTCAATCAATTTATTGAAGGACTAAATACTAAAAGCAATTCTCTGTGGCAGTTCACAAAGAAAATTTTAAGGAAAAAGAACAGCATTCCCCCACTGTCAACTGATAATGGGAAACAATATTCACCCACAGAGAAAGCCGAAATTCTGGCAGCTCATTTTGCCAGCACATTTACACCCAATGACTCCATAAAAAATGCCAAACACGATGAAATCTTAAAATTTTCAAACGCTCCTCTTTACAACGTTCCTCACAGAATTAAATTCATTTCTCCTAATGAAATTAAACTAATAATCAAAAAATGCCAAACAAAAAATCTCCAGGACACGACCGAATTAATACTGCAATCCTCAAAAGATTACCGAACAATGCCATCGCATTTTTAAATAATATATACAACTCCATACTAAGAACAGGTTATTATCCCCAAACATGGAAACATTCAATAATACATCCAATAGCAAAACCAAATAAAAATCAATCACGTGCAGAAAATTACAGACCAATCAGTCTTTTACCCACAATGTCAAAAATCTTAGAAAAATTAATTCTTGTCAGATTAAACAAACATATAAATAAAACGAACGCAATTCCACCTCATCAGTTCGGTTTCATATCCCATCACTCAACGACGCACCAGCTTCTGAGGCTAACTGAACACATCCACTCTGCTTTTCAAAAGGGATATCACACAACCACTGTATTTCTAGATGTGTCACAAGCATTTGACAGGATATGGCACCCAGCCCTTTACTTCAAACTAGTCGAAATTGGTACACCAAAGTATTTAATTCAACTCATCAAAAATTTCATAGCCGACAGAACCTTCTCAGTTGCAGTTGAAGGTCACCATTCTAACCCCAGACAAATTGCCGCTGGGGTCCCCCAAGGTTCGCCGCTATCCCCAACCTTGTTTAATCTCTATACTGCAGACATTCCTACTTCCCATCAAATAAATACCGCCCAATTCGCCGATGACACTGCCTTATACATCTCCGGCACTTCACTACAAACTCATCAATTCCAGCTCCAACAGCATCTAAATCTAATAACAAATTGGGCAAATAACTGGAAAATCAAATTAAATCCCTCAAAATCAGCAGCAAAAATCTTCTCATTGAAAACCTTTGCACATCCATCCCCACTACTCATAAATAATAACGCTATAAATTGGACCCCAATCACGAAAACAATAAAATATCTTGGATTAAATTTAGACACTAAACTCAATTGGAAACAACACGTTGAAATAAAAGCACAACAGGCAAAAACCAAATTAATCCAATTAAGACCTTTACTAAACTCATACAACCATCTCTCACTGTCAAATGCACTAACACTATACAAATCATTCATTCGCCCAACATTACTATACGCATGTCCGATCTGGACCAATGTCGCCAAAACCAATCTCAACAAAATGCAAATATTTCAAAACAAATATTTAAGATTAATAACAAGAGCTCCATGGTTTATTAGCAATAAACAACTACATCATGATCTAAACATAAATGAAATAGCTCACCAAATAGCATACCTATCAAACAACTTTTACACTAATTTACCCTTCATAAAGGCATCAACTCACTACAGACTCGGAAAAGATCCCAGATACAAAACCAGAATAAAGAACAGATTCCCGCTCCATTCTTTCCTCCAGATATTTTCAAATATTGATTAATTCTGCTGAGGTGCTGTTTGTTTCCTCTCCCAATTAAAGTTTGTTATGTACAATTTTAAACTAGATTAGTTGATTAGATTAAGTTGTCTAGATTAAGTTGATTAGATTAAGTTGTTTAGATTAAGTCACCATACAATTGCAAAGTTTCACTTGTAAACTGAACATTGTAATTTCAACTAAACAATAAATAAATTAAAAAAAAAACTAGCTGTCACTTTGGCTCATCCTTTGGAAAATTGCTCTATACCATAGGTGTTGGGAGTTTAGAGCTTGATCCGGCCCATGCGGTGCCCCGCTTGGGAAGATATTAGGAGAAGAAACCGCAACTCGGCGAGGTCGATGCCGGATCTCACGTACCAGTGGGAGAGGATCGCCGCTTCATCGCGGTATGTAACATGCACTACACTTACAAGACTATGACCTAGGTTGTTGGCGTTTTCGGAAACAGTACCCTTCGACGTGCGTATTTAAAACTGATTTGTAGAGAGAGTAGTTTTGTACAAAAGATTGTAGTGGAAACTTATTTTCCTATTTTATCTTGTAGAAGATCTGCCCATATTTCAGTAATTCACGGCATGGTAACCGCGAATTCGCACGAGGTATTAGAGTGTATTTGCACACCGACGCTTAAACATAAGTGGACCCAGCTATTGCCACGTGACGCCTGAAACACTAATCACGGCCTCTATAGTCAACATGAACGTTAACCGGGCTCGGTTCGGTAAACTAGGCTTCATAACGTGTACCAAATCGATTGCAGATAATACTTCTTTTGGGTTCTTAGTACACTAAGAACTCGGACAAAAGTCGACTGCGGTTTTCTGCAAAACATGATGTATGCCATTGAAGGAAGTGTTGGCTTGCACTCTACCAGGAGGCAGTGAGGAGGAATATTGAAATTCTTGTGATTTCGAAAATGGTGAAGCTCTTTATAATAAGCAATTCAACGTTCCAAATTTTACACACTTTATAATTCCAGGTCGTTCTGGTTCTAAAAGTTCGTACAGAATTGCATTTCCTCTATCGTCCTTATCCATATACCTAACATACTTCTACACATGCTTCAATTAATTCTTCCATAGCACGAAGCAAACACATCCAGGTAGTGAAACCAAGCGAAACCCTGATCATACTTGGTAATCGCTTCTTCGTGTTGTGTTCCCGAAAAAAATAATTACACTGTAAATCATCTAAGTACGTAGTCGAAATCATAGTATACAAAATGGAAAAATCGACTGCGGTCGAAAATTTGTGAACAAACAAAGAGTTCGTAGTCAAAGTACTATACATATAGGTACTCGCTCTAGTTTGGAAAGAAAGGGTTATAAAATTTAAACCACTAGGCTGTATGTTTGCGAAATAAATCCCACAGTCAAGTGAAATATTAAAGAATTTGATCGCTGTTTTCCGATAAAAATGTTAAATTATTTATGTTCGTAAGATGCTGGCCTTACGGGATGATCTCTCCACACAAGATTGTAATTAGCCAAAAAAATCATTTATTCCTTCTCTTAAATAGATTCGCAAATTAGCAGATAAATTCAAAAATAAGTTAAGATGAATGCTTGATTAATGCTAATTATCTCGGCTACAGTCTTACTTAACATCCTTGCTTTTGTGATTATATGAAATCTAGGAAGACTCTCTCCCGGTGTCGCCCGAAAGCAAGTCCGGCGGGTGTGCGTGGTGGGTAGAGAGAAAGGGGGCGTGGTGGGTGGAGAGATGACGCGCCCGCGCGCACATGCGCCACCTGGGACCACCCGGAAGAACCCGCCTCCCGCTTTGGAGTATCACGGAAGTCGGGGTCAGCTCGCGAACTCGCAGGCGGATGCTTAAGGGCAACGCGTCAAGAGGCTGCGCCGTGGTGAACTGTCACATGACGAATTGCCCGTCAAATAAATATCCTAACTAGGCTACTATTTTGTGGTATACCTACACCAACGTGTTGGCGTCGAGATCTGGTGAAACTAGGCGTCGATGGCGCAAAACGTGAATGAACTTTGTATTCGCCTAGGCAAGATGCTTTTTGTCAATATTGTTCGTGATCCTCAAATTTTAATCATTGAATTGTTCGTGATGCTCAGGTTTCAATTGTCGAAAGAACATCCCAACAAATATTTATTTAGGGGTAATCATTCTATAAAAAAAACAAATACATCAGTACATGGACTGACAAGCAGACACTAAGTCCAATGGGAATTGGAGACCGAGAAATTAAATGGTAAACGTACACGTGTTAGTTCCCGTGTCGGTCACTTAATTAATAATGCAGAAAACTGAGCGCTGAAGGGAATGTGAAAGGAATTATGCAAACAATTCTTTACCGCATAAAAAATATTTTTTAACGCGTGCAAACATAAAAGAACTATTATCAACGTTGATGAATAAAATATATGAATTCCTCTTAAAAAACTAAAAATTATTTCCCAGGATACAAGACTAATTAAACTCCAGTATGAGTATTTTTTTTTAAATTCTGTATTACAATGAGCTAGCTCTTTTTTACCTTTTAGAGTTATACAAATAGTGCCAACACAATACAAATGCCAACACATGATATCAAATAAGCCACTAAAATCCCCCCCCCCCCAACCAGGTATTTCCGCTCAGTGGGGTACCACCCCAGCTGGGTCAAGTTCTGAGCTCCCAACCTGTCCTCCGACATGAGTGTTCGTTTAGTGTATGCACGATTAAGTCTGCGTAAGTAAAGGACGTGGTGGATAAGACAGGGAAGAGGAAGGAAATACTGTGCGTGGTCCGGGGCCTGATTGTAAGGATACTGCTTCGGCATTCGCCTGGTGTATTGATCAAAGCAGCCGCCCGCTAGAATTCTTCTTCAGGCAGCGACTGACTTCGATCTAGACTTTACGATTTTCACCTGAACACGCCTTGTTTCAGTCCACCTGCGCCCGCAACTAAAGCAAAACTGACGCTGAACCGTCCGCATCCAGCAGCGTTAGCGCTCCGGACCCACCCCCCCAATGGCAAGTGGGGCACCGGGGGGCGAGGGATGAAGGGGGTTGGCGCTCGCCCAGGTGGCGGCGCCGGGCCGCGAACGCTACAAGACGCCGCCTCCCCCCCCCCGAGCCCCGCCCCCTTCGCGGGCGCCGAGGCGTGGCGGGGCTTTGAAACCCGGCGCCGCGCGCCTCCGCCGTTATTAATGACGCGCGCGACAGCCTCCGCCGCAAACGACGCCGCGCCCGAAGCAGCGTCTCAGCGGCCGTCGGCTCGCCTCGGGCCGCTGGGTTAAGTACGCTCCGCAGGCGACGGCGGACAGGACGATCGGAACACATGAACGTGATTTTTTCGTGTTTCCGGGCGCGTCAACTGCTGTCAACTGTCAACTGCAGTTTTCATTTCTTCACCCCACCTCCCAACGTTCAATATCTGAAGATAGTGGCCAATCCCTCTCTCCCCCCACGGGAATTTCACATTTCTTGAATGAACCCTAAAAGTATGTGAACGGATCGTAAGCACAGAATACATGTTGCGGGGGAATGTTGACAAGTGAACATGTGACTACAGAACCACTTGCTACCAACCTCCCGACAGCTGATTGTCTCTGTATCCTTCTGCCTCTGTATTCACGGGGGCAAAAGGAAAGACAAGAACTTATAAGCAGATTAAGTTGGTCGTATACTTACATAATACGATTACCTTACCCTAACAGTATTAACGCAGATGGGTCAGTTGGTCAGACTTTTCCCAAGCAATGAAGTTTCATGATTTTACCCGATTTTCCATGATTTTCAGAAAATGGCACTCTGATTGCAAGAGTAAAAGAATACTCGTATTCATAAATATATCAATAGTCTCGCAACATCCTACCTCAAGGAATGTAGAAAACAAATTCATACGAAAGACTCGGAAGTATCTACACAACAGGGCATGCACAGAAATGAAAGTAGGTGCGGTGGAAGCAAAATAAATCGTGGAGTTAAGAAGACAGAGGGAAAATGCATTGACGAAGTGAGCGGATAAAAATGTAGGAAATACAGTAAGTAGCGTACGGATAAAAATGTGGGGAAAAAACAACAAAATATTATTGTTACTACACACTTTAGTGCGAGGAAAATTCCTGTATATCCTACGCCTACATGACGGAGAAAACAAAATTGAAAATTATTGATTCTATAAATAACATGTATAAGAGCATAATTCAGAAATGAAAATATTTTAAAAAATTTATTCATATTAATTATAATTCTGAATAAGAGTCATTATGAGACATAAAAACACGAAAAAATGGAGCCTTCAAAGCAATTCTCACATTTCATCATCAGAACTTTACTCTGACGATAAGAAAAGCATTTAGAAAACAATTCGTGGAACCATTAAAAACTATTCGTACGCTCCGGTTGAAACTACTCGTAAAATTTTTATCTCCGTTGGCTTTCGCGGCGCGGTAACTTTGTGAAGTTTCCGGCAGAGAATTGAATAGAGCGGGGGCTTGTTTCTCTCGTGTCAATGCCCCAAGCAGCGACTCGTGACTAGGATATCAACAGTGTTCCGAAAATAATTGCTCGAGCAACGTCAGTGGGTGTAGCGAAAATACTGTAATGGAAAGCCAAGAGCTGCCTGCATCAAGTGGAGACCAATATATTTAAACTTACATTGAAGCTATTCAATCTCGCACACACTACTTCGCTTGTAAAAGAACGTATCTAAAAATTCAGTGACAATCCTACAAATCAACTCAGATTTTTTGTTCGGCAAAATTAAATCCTTCTGCCAACCTTTTTGAGCGGTTCCTTTACTGAACGCTTCTTCCACAACGCAGTCTCAGACGTTATCGAGAGTTCTCTAAAGAACTGTGGTAGTCAAAAGTTCAGCTAAAATTTCCCATATCTCTTCAAATATTATTCTGTGTTTAACATCCATGAGTTGTAGGAAATAATCCGGCGACTTATGCGAACTGGGCAGAGTTCATCTAGAAACATGACAGCTCTGCGACTCCGTCCATGTCAAGGCAGCTCCAGACATTCGGCATTCGACGGGCAGCGAGCTACCGCTCACCCAATCCCGACCAGCTGATGTGTTCGGCGAATGTCCGCTTCCTTTTATGTGTCCAAAAGACCAACACGCGGCGGGTTGGGCGAGTATGGAACGTTCGTTACTCGGCAAATAGCAGGCAACTCATCCACACTACTCGGGATTCGGCGAGTGGTTGCTCGCTGTTCGCCGAATAACGAATGTGTGGGGCCGCCCCACTCCCACTGAAATGTAGGGGAGGCATGCGCACAAGGGGGGCCGGGGAGGTGAGAGGGCCGCGACCCTCTGAAAATTTCGAAAGAGGACCCGTTAATGAAACATTTTATTTTCATAAGTATGATCAATTCTTATATTTCTCCTTATGTCATGAGGAACTGTTATTTATGGAAGAGACTATCCGAATCATGAAGGTGTAGCAACCCTGTAAATGGTTTAAGATGAAATCAACTGTTTTTATTTGTATCGCTAAAGTTATAAATTCGTTCTTCTTTTATGATTGATTGATTTTCTATTAAAATATGACGTACGTAAATAAAGAACTTTAATGGAAAAGGGAAGCCAGAAATGATGTCACTTTAATGTTAAAAGCAAGACATTAAACTGAAACCGGAACTGTTGAAAAAGATTTCAATAGTGTGCCCGAAACGGTTATCGTTCATTAAATGTATTACTAAAATCGCGAAGAATAAATGAACTTTCTTCATAATTTATCGTACCTCTGTACTCTCGGTACACGTTCCGAGAAACGAAACAGTGTGAAATTTTATTTACACTTAGTACCCTTTCCGTAATTTAAATTTACTTCAATCCGTTGTAGAAAGATGGTCGTTGTGGTTAATAAATTAAAAAATAAATAATTGAAGTTTGTTCTAAAATCAAATTCAGAAGGAGCGTGTGGCTACGGTGGCCAACAATTATTTTGGTAATTACAACTACTTTAATCGGTCTTTCGTCCCGTGAGTATAGGGCATGTAAAAACCGGAGGTGGCCGTGTTTCTCCGTGGAACATGAGGAGGAGCCGGTGTCGAACTGCCTGTCGGTTTGCTTGATTTCTCCTCCGGGTATCTCCCCCAGAGGGGCACTGCCCTCACCAACACACGGTTTAAGCTCCCCACTGGTGCCCAATATGTGCAGTAGTGTCGTGCATCGAAGTTAAGTGAATGTGTAAGGCAACAGGAAGGGACAATCATGAAGGACAGATCAACGCGAGGTTCATGGACCTTTTGTTAGGGTGCTGCTCTGGCCTTCACGTGGTTTGATCGTAGAAACTACCGCGAACTAACAATCAGGGCAGACGGCCGCAAGAATTCTTCTCCGGACTTATTTCTGCCTAGCTATGGAGTTAGTGTCAAACCGAAACGGATTTGCCACAAGTGATTGATTGATTTTTCCGTGTTTCCGGGCGCCAACTGTTTCGGTCATTATTCCCGTTAGTGTAGTGTATGTATTTTTCTCGGGATAGCGGTGATCTTCCCCCGCTGGATGGCGAGATCCGGCGCCGACCTACCGTCGGCAAGTGGGGTTTCCCCCTAACCAGGACTCTCCCACCAGCGGGGCACCGCCCCAGCCGGGACAAGCTCGAAGCTCCCGACCGGTCTCCCGGAATATGTGGTAGTGTAGTGCATGTTAGTGTAAGTGTGTGTGTGTGTGTGTGTGTGTGTGTGTGTGTGTGTGTGTGTAAGGGGATAGGATAGGGCAAGGAAGAGGAAGGACAGATGGGCGTGGTCCGTGGCCCGTTTGATAGGGTACTGCTCCGGCATTCGCCTGGAGTTGATCGGAGAAACCACGGAAAACTACCGATCAGAGCAGCCGGCCGCTAGAATTCTCCTCCGGACAGCGACTGAATTCGGCCCAGCTGAAAAGCTAGTGTCGAAAATCCTGCCGCCGTGGGGAGTGGGAACCTAGGACCTCCCGGTCAGAGGCGCTGCAGTGACATCAGTTGATGCACTGAGCTACTGCTACCGGTGCTACAAGTGAAGCGCAGCATAATCCCCCCTGGGAGGGCCCTTGGAAGAAGACCTCGACCGAGTCGAATCTTCGACCAGAAGGTGCCCTGGGGCAGCGCCGGAGATTTATCGCGTGGCCGACCCACTCGCCGTTGGCGCCGAGCCTGCCCCGGCCCAGGGACCTTCCATTAGCACCCGGACGCCGCGACACGCCGGCCGAGGTCGGGGTCAGCCCGTCGGGAGACGATCCCGGGCCTCTGGGGGCGGCAGTGGCGTTAAAAATATCGGAATGTCTATAGTGCTCAATATTCGAAAGCCATAACTGATACGCTGTATTGTGATATTGCCATTTGATCAATCGGTCTTTTTAAAGGATTAGCTTCTAGGCATTGAAAAAAGTTTGTCTTTTAAATTCAAAACGGCTAAATGAAATGTACGGAAAAGGCATTCAGATTATCAGTGATCACCCTGCGTTGGAAAACAAGAATAATGAGAGTATAGTGTTGACGCAGTAAACACAAACGTAATTATTCTATGGAACTGATTAATTTGTCCATATCGACGTATAAAACATTCCCTCTTTATAATGGTCACCTCGCCACACGGAAAATTAAAAAAGTATTTGGAATGCAGTAGGTGACATTTAAAATGTTTTGACAAGCAAAGCAAGCTTCACTTCATGGAAATATTAAAGCAAGTCATGTTCATTTTCCATATTCTCCATTCATAAGCGGCCGTCTGAATTATACGCCAATTGCTATCGGAACCATGAGTGACCGTCAACGACTGGTTTCACTCATGTAAAAAGCGATTTCCCTACGTTTTACTTACATATAAACTCAGTACAGTCATTTGAACAAATATTTTGACTAAACTGGGGGCCAAACTAAACTGCAGGCGTGATCGGTGTCTAACATTCTGAAATTATTTACGTTCATTTCACGATCATTAGTAAACTTGTTCTAGAAGCTGTGGTACTTCCTATTGTCTCCACAAAACAGAAAAAGTTTTTATTGAAATAATTTATTTATACTGCTAGAATTAGAAAAGTGTACTTGAAAACATTTTCTTAAAAAATATATTTACACGAATTATTCTTTAACTTAAAAGTTGTGAGATTAATTCAATGTGTGATAAAACTGAGCTGATTCGGTTGGCGGGGGCTATGTGTTTTCCTTCCACGTGCAAGGCCCCACTTCTAATTTCTCAATTAGAAAATTCATTTTAATATTCTTCCATGTATTTTTACATGATATATATGAATTGGTACAATATTCCGTTTATACTTTAGAACATACTGCAACACTCGTTATAGGGTGGTCACTCTTGGAACAAATTTATTAAGTTCCCCGGTATTCCAGTAATTTTTTTCTTGAAGAGTTTTGTTATTTTACACTTCTTTTTTAAAAACTGAAAGCCAGCTCCTAACAATTGGTAAGCTGAGTTCGTCCTTGAAAAATGATAATTGAGAATATTTTCTCAAAAACACCAATTGAGCAAAAAATAACGCTGTAAAAGTATTTTGAAGAAATAATATATACTTTTATAACTCTCAAAATGCTCCTTAATTACTGACGATACTCCTACAAATTCCCTGATTTTTCCCAGACTTCTCCAGAGCAATAAAACTCCCTGGCATACATAAATTACTCTAAGAAGGGACCAACTTGATAGGTAGGAAAACTAATGAAAGTCATGTTGGTCGATGGTACTGCAGGAGGGAGTGTTGACGCCATTTGCAAGTGAGTTATCTGCAAACAAACTCATTGACGAATTGAACACACGCACATTATCTGCAGTTATGTTGTCAGCAATAGATGTCAAAGCTGCCTTCTTCGAGTAATCTCTCCACATTTCCATGTTGTCCCGAAAGTGGCCTTGCCAGAAATCGGTCCGCTCGCGCGCCTAAGATTCGCATGTATGCTTTTCTATTCTAGTAATGTTGTTTTCTATGATTCTTTTTTATTCACGTATTTATAAGTATGAATGAAAAAAATAAGAAAAAATCGAGATAATCACAGAAAGGATACTTTCTAGAATCGAAAAGCGTGCATGCGAACCTTAGGTTACCAGCTGAAGCGCCGGCTACTGCCATAGGTTAAGTTAGATGAAAGAAATTCGTTATTTAAGCACTGCCCTCTTCCCTGCCACAAAAGACGAAGAGCTGCGGCGCATGTATTCTCTGCATGTCAACAAACGAGCGCCCCGCCAGGGTTACTGGCGGGGAAAGTCAAAACTCCTTGGGAGCAGGATCGGGGCGCGGAGGGCGGGCCAGCTGGCGGAGGGTTCTGGAACTCACCGTCGAGGGTGCGGGCGTCGCTCTTGAGGGCGAAGGGCGGAGGCGCGAGGGCGGCGCCCGTGCCGGCGGCGGGCGGGCGTGTGGGCGCGGGCGGGGGCGGCCCGCCCACGCCCGCCCCGGGCGACGCGCGAAGCCTCCCGTGCAAGGAGCCCAGCTGCAGCTGGTTCAGCCCCTCCACGCCGCTGCGGACAACACACGACACATATGATCCTTACAGATGGTAGATTTTAGCAATTGCGAAATGTTACCAAACGCTGAAAAAAATTAGTTATTGTGTGTTTGACAGTCGGTACAGTATATTTTTAAAGGTTTTCAATCTGCAATAAAATTCAAAACCACGTACAAAGTACGAAATGGTCGTGACTCTGCGATATAATTGCAAAATTGCATTTTATGGTTTCCTTCGTGTTCGATAACTAGGGCTGTGATTTATATGCATTTACATATTATTTCTGTTAACTAAATCATTCCGTTTCAACAAATTGTAAACGTTTTGAGGCATTTAGAATCAATTTCAGCTATTTTTATTTCGCATATATCACTGTATATGCATATTTTTGCAATTTGGGCCATATTTGAAGATTTTCCTTGCATAATCACCCTTCATCCGCGAAAAGAGCATATTCACCTCTCATTGCGAGGTATTTCAATGAATCAATGAGTGTTCTGTGGCCGAGTGGAGTTCCGCATGAAATGGTTGTACTTTTTCTGTCGGAGGGTACTCCTCAAATGTTAAAAGCAGGGGCTGCGATAAAAAAAAAAATCCTAAACTTCATCTAACTTGCCTTACTCATGCTTTTCATCCTGTTGCAGAAACTGTGAGATTTCAAGTTCTCAGATATTGATCAGTTGATATCAGCTGTCAAGAAATTATTCTTGAAGGACCCAAGTCGTGTGAATATCTTTAAGATAAATTAACCTGACCTACCTCTACCTCCTTAACTAGTCGTCACAAGGGGGTACTTGTCAAAGGCAGCTGAGTATTATTCCAACTACTTTGATCTAATAAAAAAGTTATGTCCAAGTTATCTGTTGATTATTGATGTGGAGCGGTCATTCAGCCGGTTTAACGCAATCTTGAGACCAAATAGACATTCGTTTTAGTATAAGAACTTGAAAAAGGTGGTTGATTGGAACAAATTTTCAAGTGATCAATAGCCTTCGTTCAAGGTATATATAATCTTTTTAAATTTACTGTTTCTTTTTTAACAAAATATCGTTGGCTCACAAGTGATACGCAATTATTTCGTGTTTCGTTCGGATGGGCAAAGATGCTAGTGCTAATTAGTGCCGTAAATTTAGTACATGTTCATCACCTTTGGTGTTGGCGATCTTCTCCAGATGGTTGGTGAGATCCGCTGCCGACTTACATGTCGGCTTGCTGGGTTTCTCTCAATCACACCAGCGGAGCACAGCCTACACCGAACAAGCTCTAAGCTCCCGACCGGTCTCCCGGCATGTGTGGTAGTGAATATTAGTTCAAGATGACGATAGCACAAGGAAGAGGTAGGAAAGATCGCGCAAGGTTCGTGGCCCGTTTGTTAGGGTACTGCTCCGGCATTCGCGTGGTGTTGTTCGACGAAACCACGGACACCACCTATCGGAGCCGCCGGCCGCTAGAATTCTCCTCCAGACACGGGCTGAATTTGATCTACCTAACCAACTAGTGTCGAGAATTCCTGTCCCCGTCAGGACATCACGGTCAGCGGCACTGCAGTGACATCAATTCATACCAACATCAAAACATCGATGGCTTCTGTTCGATGTATTAGTAACATGAATGTTTTAAATTTGGACATCGATGTTTTGTTATCGATGTCGCATCACAGCTCTCCGTTGCAGAGCCTCTGTTCGCCGCCGCTCGTGGCGTTGGCGCCGGTGCCTCCGGCGCAACGCGGCTCGGCGCTGCGGGGCGTTTGCCTTGGGTCCGCGCCAGGCACAGCGGCGGCGGCGGCTCGGCGGAGAATTAATAGCCCCTCACGCGCCTGCGGGGGTAACAAATGACTGGAGCCCGCGCATGTGTGCTCGCGACACCGCGACCACCCCTCCCCCCCTCCCCGACTATCGCCTTCTCCGCGCCCCTCCCTCCCTCGCGCCGCCGCGGAGCCGCGCCTCCTGCCCGTCTAAACACTCAATTAATCGCGATTTATTCCCTTTTAATGGGCGCCTTGTAAATTTAGCGCGAGGCGCTCATTAGGGCGCGGCGCGTAATGAGGCAGGGAAGGAGGCGGTGGGGGTGGGAAGCGGGGGGGGAGAAGAGGAAGGCGAGACCCCGGAGACGCCCCGCTGCCACCCTCCACGACGTTCCCCTACGCCGGCTCGGATGGGAGTCACTCAGACACGACAGTGTGACCGAAAGAAAAAAAAGAAACTTGCCAGAAAACTAGTCAAAGCCCTAGTATTAAGGATCGTGGTTTCGAATCTCGTACCGGGAGCGGTCGCTCAGTGCATCTCTGACCTAGCTTACACTAGCTTGTGAGCTAGGTCGAATTCAGTCGCTGTCTGGAGGAGAATTCTAGCGGCCGGCTGCTCTGATCGGTAGTTTTCCGTGATTTATCCCATCAACACCAGGAAAATGCCACAGTAATACCCTAACAAACGGGCCACGGACAGCGCGCGATCTTTCCTTCCTCTTCCTTGTCATCGTCACCCGTTACACACACACACACACACACACACACACACACACACACACACACTTACACTAACATGCACTTCACTTCCACACATGTCGGGAGACTGGTCGGGAGCTTAGAGCTTGTTCGGGCTGGGGCGGTGCCCCGCTGATGGGAGATACCTGGTTGGGAAAAACCCGCTAGTCGACGGTAGGTCAGCAGCGGATCTCGCCATCCAGATGGGGCATATCACCGCCACCTCCCGATGAAAAGCATGCACTGCACGTACGGGACTAATGAGCTCAGTAGCTGACGCGCCCGCGCCCGGAATCACTAATCAATCATATCTCGTCGGATGTTTGTCCTTTGCGGTACGCACGAGGCATTAAGAAGAAAGAGGAGAAAGGGATGTGGGAGAGAGGAAATGGGGAGGCGGGGTTGGGGAGAGGGGGAAGAACGGGGAACCGTCACCTTCGATATCGCTGTCACCTTCCGCAAAAATCCTCTGTCCGTTTGGGAGTCAAACATGACTGTGGTCGCAAGATGAAATTAAATCGACCAGGGTGGTTGAGAAATAGATAAGGTGGACCTTATGCCGAGGCCTACGTACGCAGCATAGAGGTTTCGAACGCAGCCCAACGGATGTCAGCTCTTTATGGTGTGTGTGAACCATGATGAGGCTATGCAGGGCGGAGATATGAGGGAATGGTAGAGGGGAGAGGATGGAGAATGAGGAGAGGAGAGGAAAGTGAGAATTCGGCATCTTTCGACCCCCTGTTCCCTTTCACGTAGATCTCTCTCTTCCATATGGAAATCACTGAAACATGACATTGTACTCGAAAGAAAAAACGAAACTGACTTGTGTGGTTAAGTCTACAAATGTGTACTGGATATATATTCAAGGTATGTAGGATTCCGAAATCGCATTCTGGCCTAGATATGTATGCCTGACCTTGATTGATTACTAGTGATTGCAGGTGCGTCAGCTACTAAGGTCATTAATCCAATGTACTCGTAGTGCATGTTTTTTGCTCGGGAGGAGGCACTGATCTAGTGATGACGAGATCCGGCACCGACCAAACGTCAGCTAATGTGGGTTTCCCTACCCAAGTATCTCGCACCAGCCGGACACCATCCCAGTCGGGACAAGCTCTAAGCTCCCGAGCGGCCTCCGGCATGTAAGGTAGTTTAGTCATGTAAATTGTTAAGTGTAAGGGGTATGATAGGTCAAGGATTGAGAGGGAAATATCGCGCACGATCCGTGTTGCGTGTCTTAGGGTACTGCTCCGGCATTCGCCAGGTATTGATCAGAAAAACCATGGAAAAATATCGATGAGAGCAGCCGGCCGCTGGAATTCTCCTGACAGCTCGACCCAGCTATCTAGCTAGTGACATCGTCAAAACTCGAACCCCAGGACCTCACGGTCAAAGTTATTGCAGTGACAGTTGAGCCACATCTCCCGGTGCCTGAACTTTATTGTACATATGAGGGGTAATGATGCAATGACGAGAAGAAGGTTCAGGGGCATGCCAATGAGGTTGACGGTGCTTGTGAGGGGAGGATGGCGAGAATCCGATGTCTCCCTCTTCAGCTGCCATCTACCAAGATGGTCTCATGACTCGCAGGTTGGGGATCACTCACCCAGGGTAGAATTTTAACAAAAAGAAAACAGGCTGTGAGTCTGAAATAACACTCAACTATCCAATGATTTGGTGCAGCGCATGAGGGGGTTCGAGAACTAATTGCATGAAAGTTCGCCCCTTAACAATGCTTTAAGTGTTGCGGCATAGTGTTCTGCTTCATTCCAAATTCTAAAAACTCGCAAGTGTGTTGGTGTCAAATTTGTTTTCAGATATACCTCATTTGAGTGTAGAGGGCAAACATTGAAGATCCAAGAAGAATAAATTATTAAGACGAATAAAAAAAATAAGAAAAAGAAAAGACGAAGGCGGTGTGATCTGCCGTAAATCTTCAGAACCTTCTTTACAAACTATTTCCACTCCAGAAATATCCTAAAACTACGGATTATGATCATTGAATTTTTTTTAAATATTAGTGTTGTGTCCACAAAATAGTTCGATCAAAAATTTTCCGCTTTATAAAGTGAATTTTCTCAACATTATTTGTATACGTAGTGTCGGTCATATCATATATTTAATTAGATTTGGAATTGAGCGGATTAAATTACCTGCTTTATTTGGTGACCCGGGACTTAATAATAATAATATCGCAATAAATTCTCCAAATAACGGGTCTGAGAACCAATATGTTTAATGTACCAATATGTTTAATGTAATAATGTGACGCGATCACAACCATATTGCCTTTGATTATTTTTAAACGATTCAAATTTGCGAGTTTACACATCTGGCAATCTTTATGTCCATCCTAGATATCTTCTAGATGGTCTAATCGGGTTTATAGATGTCAGCCTACCATACTACTTGTCCATTGTACACTCGTCAGACAAGAGGGAATCGTGCAGTATTACACAGAGTTGTAACTATAGCAGGAAAAGTATTCACTACTCACAAAACACTTAGTAAAAGATTGCACAGCGTAAGAATTCGCGGGCGTAAGCCCACTTACGAAATTCCCCAGGGTGAAACTTGAATACAATGCTAGACGCGCATTCTAAAACCTTCTGTAGTGAAAGAGAAGCAAGACGGAAGGGTTCGGGGCGTCTGGGTTCCTTCGCGAGGTGGGCGGGGCACTGGGGTGGAGGCGGCGGCGGCAGAACGCGAGCAAGACAAACGAGCGCAGCCCTTCGCTGGCGTTTAGCGGGAATCCGGAGACGGCGGGGGTGGAGGCGGAACGGGCACTAGAGCGTTGCGTGGCATGCAGGGCCTTCGGATGACGCTTCCGCCTACCAACAGAAAGGAAGGGTTGTGGTACGCTCAGCCCATCCGGACCGATGCCGGAACATAATTTTTTCCTTCTATATACAACAGAAAACAATGAAACGCGGTATATCCAGTTTTCGCTGTTTCAAAAACAGTACGTAATGCAATGCTGAAAGTTGTAGTATCTATGTAAATAAAATAGTTTCGTTCATTTCAATTAGTTCATTTTTTATGGTTTATATCCAGCTGACAGCCGGTTACCCTTTACGTCGCGATGGGACGCATATCCCACCATACATTAGAGACCAACACACTTACGGGCGTCTCTGATCCTGGATCTGCAGAACGCGAGATCTTCCACGATAACACACACATGTGAGACAAGGGACAAACAACCATGCCCAAGGCGGAACTCGAACGCGGACCGTTCGATCGAAATGCTGAGTCTGTACAAGCTCTTACCTATCTCGAACATCCAGGTCTGTCTAGTTAGTACATGTATTACGAAAAAAAGGTCAATCCAACCGGGGCAATTTTGGAACCCCTTGTTGCGATTTTGAGAAAGACTCGCAAAACTTCGCATCCTCATTGTTAACAAGTAAATGATACGCGTTATTCACAAGAAGATACAAAGATGGAGGCATGGACCACTCACCAGTCATCCGGATCGCAGTCCCGGAAGCCCTTTGCGAACGGGTTGCTGGCGATCTTGAGGTGAGTTATCTGCAACAAGTGATCATTGGGATGAGTCCGTAAACCAATATTTTGACTCTCGCAGACTCCAATTCACATGGGAGGCATGGTCAATGATTATCACTTTAATAATATTATTTTCATTAAAGAAAAGGTCGTTAAAAAAGCACTACTCCGAAAATTCAAGAATACTCCGGTTAAAATAATCACTGTCTTTGAACAAAATTCTTGAAATTCTTGAAATATGACTTCAATTTTCAAATATGTCAAAGGGTCATATGCCAATATCTCAGAAATCGTTGAATGAAGTAAATAAATGTGTTTAAAATAGTAGTTTCACTCGTAAAACGTTTAGAAAGATAGTTCATAAGCCTCTCGGAATAGAGGAAAACCCTTTGTATTTGGTCGCGAAATAACGACACCGATCAGATAAAAACAATTTCCTGTTAAATGATAATTTTGAAAAGGAGTCAGGTTTCTTGGGCACAGGTGATATAAACACAAAGCAAAACTGACAAAATAAAAACGACCACACAGGTAGTGTCAGTAGTCAACATGTACGTTTTAATCATAGTCACAGACAAAATCTCTCCATGATGGACACACATTAAAACAAAGAGAAAAGTGGACGTACTTTACATTAAAACTTAACTGTGATTAGAAAGTTAAGACAGCGAAGGATTGTTTCAGGAGTCCAAAACAATGAATGAAAGCCGAAAGTGTAAATTGAAAATCAACTTTTTTATATCGTTTTTTATTAACTTCCACCTTTATATTCATTTTAATGTGTGTCTAAAAGCGAACTTCTCTTAGATATGGCCATTGATACAAAAATTCATTTTGAACATACAGTAAAAATTACGAAAATATCACTCGAGAACGTGTGACGTTAAGAGATAAAGAAACGAAGAGAAAAACGTTTTAAGAGTAATGCGAGCTTCCTTGTATAAAATCAGGGTTTTAACTCCATTCGAAATGTTTCAAGAGAAATGTCAATCGAATACACAATCGGAACAGGTCACATGACCTAAACCCTGTCGGGAAGAAGAAGAATACACAATGGTTAACGCACCCCATCTACAGGACAGTATCCACCTTCCCTCGCGCATCACCCGCCAACTCACCCTCTGGTTCTGGTAGGCGGTGACGGCGGTGAAGCTGGTCTCCGGGAAGATGAAGGTCTTGAAGTCCTCGATGCGCGCGGCCGCGGCGGCCGCCGCCGCCGCCCCCGCGCCGCCCTTGCCCTGCGGCTGCATCACCACCACGTGGAAGCGCGGCTGGTAGCGGTGCATCGAGTTCAGGATGATCTGCGCACGCGCACGCACACGCCACTGCTTTTTATTGCGCCAGACGCGACCGGAAAGGTGCGACGTCTCAACATTTTTCTATATGCTACGTTAAATAGCATACACTTCCCACTTAAAGTCGTGGTAATTAAGTATATTCTAGGCATTGTCGGATCCCCTGGGTTCCCTAGACTTCCCCACGGAACCAAGAAGTTCATTTTCTGCATTTACTGACAGCAATGCTAAATTGCTCCATCGTAATTTTCAAATTGTGTGTAAATCTTAATAGAGCATCTGAGAGCAATTACCGAGATAGTCAGTAAGTCTCCCCGAGACATGATCCCCAATGTCTTGAGGGCACTGACTGTTGATCGTGACATAGCCCGAGAGGTTCCAACCACCACAGGCAGGATTCTGGCGGAGGGCACTCCATGAAGTTGGGCTGCCAGGGGAATGACTGGTGGGTACTTTACCACTTTTTTCTCCCCTGCTTTTAGGTTAGACCCATCCTCGTGGCGGACAGTCACATCGACCACATGGACCCCCTCCCGGCTTTTTATTACCAGGTCAGGTTTGAGTCTAACCCCTTCGGCAACGGAGAAAGTGGCTTCCGTGAACACCACAGTGTCTGATTTCCGAAGCATCTTCCCCTCTATGAAGTTATCTCGTCATGACGCTTTATTCTAGCTGGTTTCGTAAAAATGCACTGACCGAGGATGTGATTCATAGTTTCTACCGCTGTATTGCACTTCCTGCAGTATACATCCTCTCTGGACCTTCCTCTACTAAGAGTAGTTTTATTGGTAGCGGTATTTGATCTCAATTGGAGAGCAGTGATAAAAAGACCAGGATAAATAGACCAGGATTTTGAGTCTTCAGAGAGTCTCATTTACATCATCGACTTCCCGTCAACCGCTTCTTATAAGAAACCAGTGGACGCGTCAATGCTGCGCTATTGCAATGTATCACACTTCAAACGCTTCTAGTCACGTAATGGATAATCATGTTTTTCGTTACGCTCTGCAAACAATTTAATAGATGGAAGACTTTCTCGCAAGTATGGGTTTGTTCTATATTCTGGTTAGGAGATTATTGTCAAGTACCTTATTGTTTAAACGTTCTCCCTCGAGTTTGGGCATGCATTCACTATGACACTCTCTTGGAAAAATTGTATTTACCTGACCAAGATAATGTTCAAATAATAATTCCGGCCGATACTTCACAATCGCAGGGGCAGAATATGCAGCGAAGACACAGTTTAATAATCGAGGGTGCGTCGGGTTGCATAGAGCTTCTCTACAAGGGCGCTTGATTCAGCATAAACACATAAAATCAACATCGCCCCCATATCGAGTCTACTGCAACAGACACACGCACATCCCTATGCCAATTTTCTTTGCGCAGGTGCAAGTAATAAGTTGATTAAGTTTTGTCGCAATCGGAGGAGTAGTACTGCAGCGCATAAAATGCGAGCAAACATTGATTTTTATTTATTAGGTAATAATCTATTTTAACAACAAAAATTACAATTTAATTACAAGACTTCCATCTTATAGATTCATAAATCACGTCAAAGTCTTATTAATCTCTCCAAATAATGACATTAACCTTGCTAATATTTTTAGCAAATCACGCATCAAACTTGGAACCGAGAAGCTCTCGATCTAGTCCCCACGACCTGACGAAGCGTTCTGATTTTTCATCCACGGTCTTCTAACAAGTCACTTCGTTGCCAGGAGGATACAAATGAAAATAATAATTACACGTTACGAAGACTCTGCCCAATGGTTCGAGACATGCGGTCTGACACCCACAAAACTGATGACTCCGAGTTCATTTCCTCCTCTGGACTGGACTGCTCTGGATTTTTAAGGGCGCATAGGCCAGGTAATACCTGTGGCATATAAAAGAAATCTGGCAGCTGCTTCGTAATATTAAATACCTCCTGTTTCATTCCAATAAGATATCACGTTCTCACAAACTGACAGTTAGGACATTCTAAAAAGTAGCCCGACTTCTGGAGGAAGCTAGAGAAAGTGAGTTGCACAATAACACTACAAGGAATATGAATCTGTTCGAAGAATGCCTATATCTAGGCTCGGGGAAGGCATTAAAGATAGCATGACTGGAAACGCAACATAGAACGTGGGTGCCGAACAGAGAAGAAATATCTGACTTCTTGTAAAACAATCAAACGCTTATTTTTACTTACCTACTTTCCTGAATCTGTTTACGTTCACTATTTTTCTACCATTATCAAAAGTACTACTGTATTTCCAGTTCTCCATGAGATAAATCTGCCCCCCCCCGTGACTGCCAGAACATATAATCAAATTAAGATAATTTTTAATGAAAAGAAATCAGCACAAATTGTTTAACCCTCGCGGCGTTGATGGTGTAACGGTTAGCTTTTAGAACTGTTATAACCAAGTTCCAAATTCAAATTACCTGCTTCGTATATAATGCTCTGCACTTACAAGACTAATGGCCTACATACTTGAGATGCACAGAATCACTTCCCTTGGGATACGTTTTTCTTTACTTTTCTGGACGTGACGTAATTAGAAAATTGGTGTGAGATTCCATACCAAACGGAGGTGGCTGGTCACCTTATAAATACTTCCAGTTATCCACCTTATAAATACTATATGTCATCGAGAGGCAATTTCGTGTGAGGTCGTGCGCCACGTGATGACTCACATGTCCGTTGTGGTCGAGCTGGTTGTTGGTGAGCTTGAGCTTGTCAAAGGAGACCACCTGCTTCATCCACTGGGCGCCTTCCGCGGGAGAGTCCGGGTGCACGTGGATGCGTGGAGGCGACACCGGGTCCGCCTTCCCCGCCACGATCCAGCTCGAGCTGCAACGAAACCACTCTCCCGTCAATCAGAATACATTAGCATTGAAATTGAAATTTTTATTGTGCTCGAAAGTCACTGTGCCTTCAGTTTGCTACTTCCGATAAACATTCAAGGATATTAAGAAATTATAATATTTAATGTATTCGTATGTAATTTACGTTACTGCTCTTCCTTGTGAGTGTTGAAAATGTTCAATCTCTAAATAATTTATATTATAACCAACTTTTAAAAATTAAACAATGAAAATAAAAATAAGAAAGTACACTAAAAAAATTAAGAAAAGAAAACAGATTTTTACGTTATTTTTCAACCTAGCCTCGTCATCTGAATAGATGCAGAAGTGTGTCGATCAAGTGGATGATTTCAAGCAAGTCGATCAAGTGTAGAATCTCTCGTAACTCGAACAAGTGGAGCTCAAGAAGATATTAAAGAGGACTATATAGAGAAAGTCGAGATTAAGAGTAGAAAATGTCAAGATGAAATGGAGGATCTTAAGCTAGTCGACAGTCTGGAGAACCTCCAGAGAGACAGTCAAATGAAGGATATCAAGCAAGCAGATAAAGTTCACAATTTCAAGGAAGTTGATCAAGTACTCGAGGATCTTAAGGATGTCGATCAACTAAAGGGTCCCATGCGAGTGGATCAAGTAAATCTCCGTGCAAGTCGGTTAAGTGGAGGATCTAGGTGCAAGCGAATAAGTAAAGGAACTAGAGTGAGACAATCAAGTGGATATTCTGTAGTTAGTCGATGAGGAGAAGAATATCAAGCAAGTCTCTCAAGAAAAGATCCCTAAATCAGAAGTTCTCATGCAAGTCGATCTAGTCGACGATCTTGGAAAATTTGCGAAGAAAAAGGATCTCAATGATGAATATCATAGGTATTTTAAACAAATCAAATAGGCAATATACAGGAAACTCAACCAAGTCGAACTTAAGCAGGTCGTAATGTGTTGAATCTAGGACATATCGATTAAGTGAGGATCTGAAATGTGGCGTTTAAGTACAGGATCTGAGGCCCGTTAATATAGTGAAGTATCTGAACCAAATCGGTTAATAATTATTAAACCAATATCATTTACTATAACATTTTGTTTCGGTTGTTTCTATTTTTCCTCTTTTATGCATAAACTTTAACCTACTTCAGTAATTCCGTTGTATTAAGGAATGGAATTGGAACCCTACTGAATCAATTATACTGTGATATTTTGTGTATTTGAATATTCCACTGCAGTGTGACTTACTATTGTTTGAAGATCATTCAATGTAACACAACTTAATTTTTCTAACCAATCCTCTATTATTTCCTATTCCCTCATTATTTCGCCAATTCATTGAAGCAATAACACACCACCACATCACCGTGTGCACAAAGTTGTTGGACCATGACACTTCAGTTAGTAAACCACAACATTCAGCAACCTGGGAAAAAGGAAGGCCCAAAACGTATCTACGGTCAACGTTAACGTTATATGAAGGCAAGAAGTAAAATAAGTTTTATTAAAAGGGAATATATTACAAGGGTTGAACGGGAAAAGGCGCGTTCGATTTTCCTTAGACTATTATCACATTTCTATTGAATTTTAGTAATTAAATACCTAAAACTTTTTTAATGTAATGGATATTGAAAATCTAATTGCATGTCAAGTGGAATCATGTTTTTTAAAGAAGGATACTTCCAAATCTGCAATAGAAATCTCGGGATCAAATTCCACAGAAATCAAATAACAGAATTTAACATAATATTTTCGTGTATACTGAACATCGAAATAGAAAATTAAATCTAAATATTGTGTAGCATTATGTGCCCTGAAAGCTTAATTCATTTGTTCTTTTGATGAAAGAAATTCAATAAAAATTACATCTAATTCATCAAATCCTTAATCGTGCTACGTTAGAACCAGAATAGAAATTTCCCAGGACCTAAGAAACTCTTTGATGTCTGAAAGTTTAAAATAACAACAGGAATGTTTACATTTTTTCGAGCGAAAGAGTTTCCTTCGTTCTCACTGAGGACTATTAATAAGCGGGAAATCAATGGCAGGAGGTGCTAAAAATTAACTGGCGAAGAAGGAAGAACATTTTTTACGATCGCGTCTATTCTGAAAGAACGCGCAGCAGATTCTTGGGGCGGGAAGGTTATTTCTGGGTTCGCGAGAGTACATCTTGCTGGATGGGAACTTCGTAAATATACTGGAGAAATGATGGAACGAGGAAATAGCTTCAGACTGTCTGTGCGGCGTTTTGAGTTACGACCGTCTGTAATCAGACGGACAGGACTGACCTTCTCTTTCACAAATACGCAAACACAGAATTGGTCCTTGATATTTTATTCCATCGGAATATAAATACTCTTCGTATTATTCGTGTATTAAACTCAATAACCGTGGAATTATACTAGAAGTCAATTAGAATTGAATACATCATTTATTGTAAAAAGTAACAAAAACGCAACGTATTTGTGGTTGGCCTTCCATAGAATTATTTTGTCAGAAATCTTAATATTAAAATAATACGGAGAATATCAGCAATATCAGGTGTTCAGTAATACCTGCGTCCTGCATGCACAAGTGTCATGCTAAGTCAATGTTTGTATACTAAGTGAACGTGTATTGTCTCGTATGTGTATTAATGTTCATTAATAACTCACAGATACTTTTTATTGTCTCGTACGAAAAAGTCGTAAGCTGCAATAGACGAAAATATTTTGACAGAAATACTAGTTTTCGTATTTTTAAGCGTAATACAAGCATAGACTAAAGAGGTATAATTATTTACTCTATGCTACAAGTAGTTTCTTGAATTCCACGGAACTTCTTCG